>JAPDOI010000561.1:0-195000 GCA_029168955.1 Aplectana chamaeleonis
GGATTACCTCTCTTGCCTGACAGGTGCAACCGAAGGCTGCACCGTCAATTTGGGTTTCAAGTGATTTCCAACCACTCCGAATTGCAGCCAACACTAAAATCAGCCCCATCCGGGGATTACACTCCTTACTTGACGGTGCAGCCGAAGGCTACACCGTAATTTGGGTTTCAAGTGATTTCAACCACTCCAAATTGCAGCCAACGCTAAAATCAGCCCCCACCCGGGGATTACCTCCCTTTCCTGACGGTGCAACCGAAGGCTGCACCGTCAATTTGGAGTTTCAAGTGATTTCAACCACTCCAAATTGCAGCCAACACTAAAATCAGCCCCCTCCCGGGGATTACCTCCCCTTTCCTGACGGTGCAACCGAAGGCTGCACCGTCCAATTTGGGTTTCATGTGATTTCCAACCACTCCAAATTGCAGCCAACACTAAAATCAGCCCCCACCCGGGGATTACCTCTCTTGCCTGACAGGTGCAACCGAAGGCTGCACCGTCCAATTTGGGTTTCAAGTGATTTCCAACCACTCCAAATTGCAGCCAACACTAAAATCAGCCCCCACCCGGGAGTTACCTCCCTTTCCTGACGGTGCAATCAGGCTGCACCGTCAAATTTGGGTTTCAAGTGATTTCAACCACTCCAAATTGCAGCCAACACTAAAATCAGCCCCCACCCGGGGATTACCTCCCTTTCCTGACGGTGCAACCGAAGGCTGCACCGTCAATTTGGGTTTCAAGTGATTTCAACCACTCCAAATTGCAGCCAACACTAAAATCAGCCCCCACCCGGGGATTACCTCCCTTTCCTGACGGTGCAACCGAAGGCTGCACCGTCAATTTGGGTTTCAAGTGATTTCCAACCACTCCAAATTGCAGCCAACACTAAAATCAGCCCCCAACCGGGGATTACCTTCTTTCCTGACGGTTTGCAACCGAAGGCTGCACCGTCCAATTTGAGTGGGTTTCAAGTGACTTCAACCACTCCAAATTGCAGCCAACACTAAAATCAGCCCCACCCGGGATTGCCTCCCTTTCCTGACGGTGCAACCGAAGGCTGCACCGTCCAATTTGGGTTTCAAGTGATTTCCAACCACTCCAAATTGCAGCCAACACTAAAATCAGCCCCCACCCGGGATTACCTCCCTTTCTGACGGTGCAACCGAAGGCTGCACCAAATCCAATTTGGGTTTCAAGTGATTTCAACCACTCCAAATTGCAGCCAACACTAAAATCAGCCCCCACCCGGGGAATACCTCCCTTGCTTGACGGTGCAGCCGAAGGCTGCACCGTCCAATTTGGGTTTCAAGTGATTTCAACCACTCCAAATTGCAGCCAACACTAAAATCAGCCCCCCCCCCGGGGATTACCTCCCTTTCCTGACGGTGCAACCCAAGGCTGCACCGTCCAATTTGGGTTTCAAGTGCTTTCAACCACTCCAAATTGCACCCAACACTAAAATCAGCCCCCACCCGGGGATTACCTCCCTTTCCTGACGGTGCAACCGAAGGCTGCACCGTCCAATTTGGGTTTCATGTGATTTCAACCACTCCAAATTGCAGCCAACACTAAAATCAGCCCCCACCCGGGGATTACCTCCCTTGGTTGACGTCCTATTTGGGTTTCAAGTGATTTCAACCACTCCAAATTGCAGCCAACACTAAAATCAGCTCCCACCCGGGGATTACCTCCCTTTCTTGACGGTGCAACCGAAGGCTGCCCCGTCCAATTTGGGTTTCAAGTGATTTCAACCACTCCAAATTGCAGCCAACACTAAAATCAGCCCCCACCCGGGGATTACCTCCCTTTCCTGACGGTGCAACCGAAGGCTGCACCGTCCAATTTGGGTTCCAAGTGATTTCAACCACTCCAAATTGCACCCAACACTAAAATCAGCCCCCACCCGGGGATTACCTCTCTTGCCTGACGGTGCAACCGAAGGCTGCACCGTCCAATTTGGGTTTCAAGTGTATTCAACCACTCCGAATTGCAGCCAACACTAAAATCAGCCCCCATCCGGGGATTACCTCCTTCATTTGACGGGTGCAGCCGAAGGCTGCACAAGTCAATTGAGTTTCAAGTGATTTCAACCACTCCAAATTGCAGCCAACACTAAAATCAGCCCCCACCCGGGATTACCTCCCTTGCTTGACGGTGCAGCCGAAGGCTGCACTAAATTAATTGGAGTTTCAAGTGATTTCAACCACTCCAAATTGCAGCCAACACTAAAATCAGCCCCACTCGGGGATTACCTCCCTTTCTGACGGTGCAACCGAAGGCTGCACCGTCAATTTGGGTTTCAAGTGATTTCCAACCACTCCAAATTGCAGCCAACACTAAAATCAGCCCCCACCCGGGGATTACCTCCCTTGCTTGACGGTGCAGCCGAAGGCTTCACCGTCCAATTTGGGTTTCAAGTGATTTCAACCACTCCAAATTGCAGCCAACACTAAAATCAGCCCCCACCCGGGGATTACCTCTCTTGCCTGACGGTGCAACCGAAGGCTGCACCGTCCAATTTGGGTTTCAAGTGATTTCAACCACTCCAAATTGCAGCCAACACTAAAATCAGCCCCCATTCGGGGATTACCTCCCTTACTTGACGGTGCAGCCTTCGGCTGCACCGTCCAATTTGGATTTCAAGTGATTTCAACCACTCCAAATTGCAGCCAACACTAAAATCAGCCCCCACCCGGGGATTACCTCCCTTGCTTGACGGTGCAGCCGAAGGCTTCACCGTCCAATTTGGGTTTCAAGTGATTTCAACCACTCCAAATTGCAGCCAACACTAAAATCAGCCCCCACCCGGGGATTACCTCCCTTTCTTGACGGTGCAACCGAAGGCTGCCCCGTCAATTTGGAGTTTCAAGTGATTTCAACCACTCCAAATTGCAGCCAACACTAAAATCAGCCCCCACCCGGGGATTACCTCCTTTCCTGACAGGTGCAACCGAAGGCTGCACCGTCAATTTGGGTTTCAAGTGATTTCAACCACTCCAAATTGCAGCCAACACTTAAATCAGCCCCCACCCGGGGATTACCTCTCTTGCCTGACGGTGCAACCGAAGGCTGCACAAATCAATTTGGGTTTCAAGTGATTTCAACCACTCCGAATTTAGCCAACACTAAAATCAGCCCCCATTCGGGGATTACCTCTTACTTGACGGTGCAGCCTTCGGCTGCACCGTCAATTTGAATTTCAAGTGATTTCAACCACTCCAAATTGCAGCCAACACTAAAATCAGCCCCACCGGGGATTACCTCCCTTGCTTGACGGTGCAGCCGAAGGGTTCACCGTCCAATTTGGGTTTCAAGTGATTTCAACCACTCCAAATTGCAGCCAACACTAAAATCAGCCCCCACCCGGGGATTACCTCCCTTTCCTGACGGTGCAACCGTAAACTGCCCTGTCCAATTTGGAATTCTAGTGATTTCAACCACTCCAAATTGCAGCCAACACTAAAATCAGCCCCCACCCGGGGATTACCTCCCTTTCCTGACGGTGCAACCGAAGGCTGCACCGTCCAATTTGGGTTTCAAGTGATTTCAACCACTCCAAATTGCAGCCAACACTAAAATCAGCCCCCACCCGGGGATTACCTCTCTTGCCTGACGGTGCAACCGAAGGCTGCACCGTCCAATTTGGGTTTCAAGTGATTTCAACCACTCCGAATTGCAGCCAACACTAAAATCAGCCCCCATCCGGGGATTACCTCCCTTACTTGACGGTGCAGCCGAAGGCTGCCCCGTCCAATTTGGGTTTCAAGTGATTTCAACCACTCCAAATTGCAGCCAACGCTAAAATCAGCCCCCACCCGGGGATTACCTCCCTTTCCTGACGGTGCAACCGAAGGCTTCACCGTCCAATTTGGGTTTCAAGTGATTTCAACCACTCCAAATTGCAGCCAACACTAAAATCAGCCCCCTCCCGGGGATTACCTCCCTTTCCTGACGGTGCAGCCGAAGGCTGCCCCGTCAATTTGGGTTTCAAGTGATTTCAACCACTCCAAATTGCAGCCAACACTAAAATCAGCCCCACCGGGATTACCTCCTTTCCTGACGGTGCAACCGAAGGCTGCACCGTCAATTTGGGTTTCAAGTGATTTCAACCACTCCAAATTGCAGCCAACACTAAAATCAGCCCCCACCCGGGGATTACCTCTTGCCTGACGGTGCAACCGAAGGCTGCACCGTCCAATTTGGGTTTCAAGTGATTTCAACCACTCCGAATTGCAGCCAACACTAAAATCAGCCCCCATCCGGGGAATACCTCCCTTGCTTGACGGTGCAGCCGAAGGCTGCACCGTCCAATTTGGGTTTCAAGTGATTTCAACCACTCCAAATTGCAGCCAACGCTAAAATCAGCCCCCACCCGGGGATTACCTCCCTTTCCTGACGGTGCAACCGAAGGCTGCACCGTCCAATTTGGGTTTCAAGTGATTTCAACCACTCCAAATTGCAGCCAACACTAAAATCAGCCTCCCGGGGATTACCTCCCTTTCCTCACGGTGCGACCGAAGGCTGCACCGTCCAATTTGGGTTTCATGTGATTTCAACCACTCCAAATTGCAGCCAACACTAAAATCAGCCCCCACCCGGGGATTACCTCTCTTGCCTGACGGTGCAACCGAAGGCTGCACCGTCCAATTTGGGTTTCAAGTGATTTCAACCACTCCAAATTGCAGCCAACACTAAAATCAGCCCCCACCCGGGGATTACCTCCCTTTCCTGACGGTGCAACCGAAGGCTGCACCGTCCAATTTGGGTTTCAAGTGATTTCAACCACTCCAAATTGCAGCCAACACTAAAATCAGCCCCCACCCGGGGATTACCTCCCTTTCCTGACGGTGCAACCGAAGGCTGCACCGTCCAATTTGGGTTTCAAGTGATTTCAACCACTCCAAATTGCAGCCAACACTAAAATCAGCCCCCACCCGGGGATTACCTCCCTTTCCTGACGGTGCAACCGAAGGCTGCACCGTCCAATTTGGGTTTCAAGTGATTTCAACCACTCCAAATTGCAGCCAACACTAAAATCAGCCCCCAACCGGGGATTACCTTCCTTTCCTGACGGTTGCAACCGAAGGCTGCACCGTCCAATTTGAGTGGGTTTCAAGTGACTTCAACCACTCCAAATTGCAGCCAACACTAAAATCAGCCCCCACCCGGGGATTACCTCCCTTTCCTGACGGTGCAACCGAAGGCTGCACCGTCCAATTTGGGTTTCAAGTGATTTCAACCACTCCAAATTGCAGCCAACACTAAAATCAGCCCCACCCGGGGATTACCTCCCCTTTCCTGACGGTGCAACCGAAGGCTGCACCGTCCAATTTGGGTTTCAAGTGATTTCCAACCACTCCACATCGCACCCAACCCTAAAATCAGCCCCCCCCCGGGGAATACCTCCCTTGCTTGACGGTGCAGCCGAAGGCTGCACCGTCCAATTTGGGTTTCAAGTGATTTCAACCACTCCAAATTGCAGCCAACACTAAAATCAGCCCCCCCCCGGGGATTACCTCCCTTTCCTGACGGTGCAACCGAAGGCTGCACCGTCCAATTTGGGTTTCAAGTGATTTCAACCACTCCAAATTGCAGCCAACACTAAAATCAGCCCCCACCCGGGGATTACCTCCCTTTCCTGACGGTGCAACCGAAGGCTGCACCGTCCAATTTGGGTTTCATGTGATTTCAACCACTCCAAATTGCAGCCAACACTAAAATCAGCCCCCACCCGGGGATTACCTCCCTTGGTTGACGGTGCAGCCGAAGGCTGCACCGTCCTATTTGGGTTTCAAGTGATTTCAACCACTCCAAATTGCAGCCAACACTAAAATCAGCTCCCACCCGGGGATTACCTCCCTTTCTTGACGGTGCAACCGAAGGCTGCCCCGTCCAATTTGGGTTTCAAGTGATTTCAACCACTCCAAATTGCAGCCAACACTAAAATCAGCCCCCACCCGGGGATTACCTCCCTTTCCTGACGGTGCAACCGAAGGCTGCACCGTCAATTTGGGTTTCAAGTGATTTCCAACCACTCCAAATTGCAGCCAACACTAAAAATCAGCCCCCACCCGGGGATTACCTCTCTTGCCTGACGGTGCAACCGAAGGCTGCACCGTCAATTTGGGTTTCAAGTGATTTCAACCACTCCGAATTGCAGCCAACACTAAAATCAGCCCCATCCGGGGATTACCTCCCTTACTTGACGGTGCAGCCGAAGGCTGCACCGTCCAATTGAGTTTCAAGTGATTTCAACCACTCCAAATTGCAGCCAACACTAAAATCAGCCCCCACCCGGGGATTACCTCCCTTGCCTGACGGTGCAACCGAAGGCTGCACCGTCCAATTTGGGTTTCAAGTGATTTCAACCACTCCAAATTGCAGCCAACACTAAAATCAGCCCCCACCCGGGGATTACCTCCCTTGCCTGACACTGCATTCAGGGTCGGAAATGATTTAAACCACTCCAAATTGCAGCCAACACTAAAATCAGCCCCCACCCGGGGATTACCTCCCTTGTTTGACGGTGCAGCCGAAGGCTGCACCGTTCAATTTGGGTTTCAAGTGATTTCAACCACTCCGAATTGCAGCCAACACTAAAATCAGCCCCCATCCGGGGATTACCTCCCTTACTTGACGGTGCAGCCGAAGGCTGCACCGTCCAATTTGGGTTTCAAGTGATTTCAACCACTCCAAATTGCAGCCAACACTAAAATCAGCCCCCACCCGGGGATTACCTCCCTTGCTTGACGGTGCAGCCGAAGGCTGCACCGTCCAATTTGGGTTTCAAGTGATTTCAACCACTCCAAATTGCAGCCAACACTAAAATCAGCCCCCACTCGGGGATTACCTCCCTTTCCTGACGGTGCAACCGAAGGCTGCACCGTCCAATTTGGGTTTCAAGTGATTTCAACCACTCCAAATTGCAGCCAACACTAAAATCAGCCCCCACCCGGGGATTACCTCCCTTGTTTGACGGTGCAACCGAAGGCTGCACCGTCCAATTTGGGTTTCAAGTGATTTCAACCACTCCAAATTGCAGCCAACACTAAAATCAGCCCCCACCCGGGGAATACCTCCCTTGCTTGTCGGTGCAGCCGAAGGCTGCACCGTCCAATTTGGGTTTCAAGTGATTTCAACCACTCCAAATTGCAGCCAACACTAAAATCAGCCCCCACCCGGGGATTACCTCCCTTTCCTGACGGTGCAACCGAAGGCTGCACCGTCCAATTTGGGTTTCAAGTGATTTCAACCACTCCAAATTGCAGCCAACACTAAAATCAGCCCCCACCCGGGGATTACCTCCCTTTCCTGACGGTGCAACCGAAGGCTGCACCGTCCAATTTGAGTGGGTTTCAAGTGACTTCAACCACTCCAAATTGCAGCCAACACTAAAATCAGCCCCCACCCGGGGATTACCTCCCTTTCCTGACGGTGCAACCGAAGGCTGCACCGTCCAATTTGGGTTTCAAGTGATTTCAACCACTCCAAATTGCAGCCAACACTAAAATCAGCCCCCACCCGGGGATTACCTCCCTTTCCTGACGGTGCAACCGAAGGCTGCACCGTCCAATTTGGGTTTCAAGTGATTTCAACCACTCCAAATTGCAGCCAACACTAAAATCAGCCCCCACCCGGGGAATACCTCCCTTGCTTGACGGTGCAGCCGAAGGCTGCACCGTCCAATTTGGGTTTCAAGTGATTTCAACCACTCCAAATTGCAGCCAACACTAAAATCAGCCCCCCCCCCGGGGATTACCTCCCTTTCCTGACGGTGCAACCGAAGGTGGCACCGTCCAATTTGGGTTTCAAGTGATTTCAACCACTCCAAATTGCAGCCAGCACTAAAATCAGCCCCCACCCGGGGATTACCTCCCTTTCCTGACGGTGCAACCGAAGGCTGCACCGTGCCATTTGGGTTTCATGTGATTTCAATCCCTCCAAATTGCACCCAACACTAAAATCAGCCCCCACCCGGGGATTACCTCCCTTGGTTGACGGTGCAGCCGAAGGCTGCACCGTCCTATTTGGGTTTCAAGTGATTTCAACCACTCCAAATTGCAGCCAACACTAAAATCAGCTCCCACCCGGGGATTACCTCCCTTTCTTGACGGTGCAACCGAAGGCTGCCCCGTCCAATTTGGGTTTCAAGTGATTTCAACCACTCCAAATTGCAGCCAACACTAAAATCAGCCCCCACCCGGGGATTACCTCCCTTTCCTGACGGTGCAACCGAAGGCTGCACCGTCCAATTTGGGTTTCAAGTGATTTCAACCACTCCAAATTGCAGCCAACACTAAAATCAGCCCCCACCCGGGGATTACCTCTCTTGCCTGACGGTGCAACCGAAGGCTGCACCGTCCAATTTGGGTTTCAAGTGATTTCAACCACTCCGAATTGCAGCCAACACTAAAATCAGCCCCCATCCGGGGATTACCTCCCTTACTTGACGGTGCAGCCGAAGGCTGCACCGTCCAATTTGGGTTTCAAGTGATTTCAACCACTCCAAATTGCAGCCAACACTAAAATCAGCCCCCACCCGGGGATTACCTCCCTTGCTTGACGGTGCAGCCGAAGGCTGCACCGTCCAATTTGGGTTTCAAGTGATTTCAACCACTCCAAATTGCAGCCAACACTAAAATCAGCCCCCACCCGGGGATTACCTCCCTTGCCTGACGGTGCAACCCAAGGCTGCACCGTCCAATTTGGGTTTCAAGTGATTTCAACCACTCCAAATTGCAGCCAACACTAAAATCAGCCCCCACCCGGGGATTACCTCCCTTGCCTGACACTGCATTCAGGGTCGGAAATGATTTAAACCACTCCAAATTGCAGCCAACACTAAAATCAGCCCCCACCCGGGGATTACCTCTCTTGCCTGACGGTGCAACCGAAGGCTGCACCGTCCAATTTGGGTTTCAAGTGATTTCAACCACTCCGAATTGCAGCCAACACTAAAATCAGCCCCCATCCGGGGATTACCTCCCTTACTTGACGGTGCAGCCGAAGGCTGCACCGTCCAATTTGGGTTTCAAGTGATTTCAACCACTCCAAATTGCAGCCAACACTAAAATCAGCCCCCACCCGGGGATTACCTCCCTTGCTTGACGGTGCAGCCGAAGGCTGCACCGTCCAATTTGGGTTTCAAGTGATTTCAACCACTCCAAATTGCAGCCAACACTAAAATCAGCCCCCACTCGGGGATTACCTCCCTTTCCTGACGGTGCAACCGAAGGCTGCACCGTCCAATTTGGGTTTCAAGTGATTTCAACCACTCCAAATTGCAGCCAACACTAAAATCAGCCCCCACCCGGGGATTACCTCCCTTGCCTGACGGTGCAACCCAAGGCTGCACCGTCCAATTTGGGTTTCAAGTGATTTCAACCACTCCAAATTGCAGCCAACACTAAAATCAGCCCCCACCCGGGGATTACCTCCCTTGCTGACGGTGCAACTGTTAAGGCCGTACCGTCCAATTTGGGTTTCAAGTGATTTAAACCACTCCAAATTGCAGCCAACACTAAAATCAGCCTCCACCTGGGGATTACCTTCCTTGCCTGACGGTGCAACCCAAGGCTGCACCGTCCAATTTGGGTTTCAAGTGATTTCAACCACTCCAAATTGCAGCCAACACTAAAATCAGCCCCCATCCGGGGATTACCTCCCTTACTTGACGGTGCAGCCTTCGGCTGCACCGTCCAATTTGGATTTCAAGTGATTTCAACCACTCCAAATTGCAGCCAACACTAAAATCAGCCCCCACCCGGGGATTACCTCCCTTGCTTGACGGTGCAGCCGAAGGCTTCACCGTCCAATTTGGGTTTCAAGTGATTTCAACCACTCCAAATTGCAGCCAACACTAAAATCAGCCCCCACCCGGGGATTACCTCCCTTTCTTGACGGTGCAACCGAAGGCTGCCCCGTCCAATTTGGGTTTCAAGTGATTTCAACCACTCCAAATTGCAGCCAACACTAAAATCAGCCCCCACCCGGGGATTACCTCCCTTTCCTGACGGTGCAACCGAAGGCTGCACCGTCCAATTTGGGTTTCAAGTGATTTCAACCACTCCAAATTGCAGCCAACACTAAAATCAGCCCCCACCCGGGGATTACCTCCCTTTCCTGACGGTGCAACCGAAGGCTGCACCGTCCAATTTGGGTTTCAAGTGATTTCAACCACTCCAAATTGCAGCCAACACTAAAATCAGCCCCCTCCCGGGGATTACCTCCCTTTCCTGACGGTGCAACCGAAGGCTGCACCGTCCAATTTGGGTTTCATGTGATTTCAACCACTCCAAATTGCAGCCAACACTAAAATCAGCCCCCACCCGGGGATTACCTCCCTTGGTTGACGGTGCAGCCGAAGGCTGCACCGTCCTATTTGGGTTTCAAGTGATTTCAACCACTCCAAATTGCAGCCAACACTAAAATCAGCTCCCACCCGGGGATTACCTCCCTTTCTTGACGGTGCAACCGAAGGCTGCCCCGTCCAATTTGGGTTTCAAGTGATTTCAACCACTCCAAATTGCAGCCAACACTAAAATCAGCCCCCACCCGGGGATTACCTCTCTTGCCTGACGGTGCAACCGAAGGCTGCACCGTCCAATTTGGGTTTCAAGTGATTTCAACCACTCCGAATTGCAGCCAACACTAAAATCAGCCCCCATCCGGGGATTACCTCCCTTACTTGACGGTGCAGCCGAAGGCTGCACCGTCCAATTTGGGTTTCAAGTGATTTCAACCACTCCAAATTGCAGCCAACGCTAAAATCAGCCCCCACCCGGGGATTACCTCCCTTTCCTGACGGTGCAACCGAAGGCTTCACCGTCCAATTTGGGTTTCAAGTGATTTCAACCACTCCAAATTGCAGCCAACACTAAAATCAGCCCCCTCCCGGGGATTACCTCCCTTTCCTGACGGTGCAACCGAAGGCTGCACCGTCCAATTTGGGTTTCAAGTGATTTCAACCACTCCAAATTGCAGCCAACACTAAAATCAGCCCCCACCCGGGGATTACCTCCCTTGCCTACAGTGCAGCCGCAGGCTGCACCGTCCATTCCGAGTTCCAACCGATTGACTCCTCCTAGAATTCGGCTTCACGGGAATATCAGTCTACACCCGGGGATTTCCTCCCCTACCCACAGTGCAGCCGCAGGCTGCACCGTCCATTCTGAGTTCCAACCGATTTACCCCTCCTAGAATTTGGCTTCACGGGAATATCAGTCTACACCCGGAGATTTCCTCCCCTGCCTACAGTGCAGCTGCAGGCTGCACCGTCCATTCTGAGTTCCAACCGATTTACCCCTCCTAGAATTTGGCTTCACGGGAATATCAGTCTACACCCGGAGATTTCCTCACTGCCTACAGTGCAGCCGCAGGCTGCACCGTCCATTCTGAGTTCCAACCGATTTGCCCCTTCTAGAATTCGGCTTCACGGGAATATCGGTGTACACCCGGGGATTTCCTCCCTGCCTACAGTGCAGTCGCAGGCTGCACCGTCCATTCTGAGTTTCAACCGATTTGCCCCTCCTAGAGTTTGGCTTCACGGGAATATCAGTCTACACCCGGAGATTTCCTCACTGCCTACAGTGCAGCCGCAGGCTGCACCGTCCATTCTGAGTTCCAACCGATTTGCCCCTTCTAGAATTCGGCTTCACGGGAATATCGGTCTACACCCGGGGATTTCCTCCCCTGCCTACAGTGCAGCCGCAGGCTGCACCGTCCATTCTGAGTTTCAACCGATTTGCCCCTCCTAGAGTTTGGCTTCACGGGAATATCAGTCTACACCGGGGATTTCCTCCCTACCCACAGTACAGCCGCAGGCTGCACCGTCCATTCTGAGTTCCAACCGATTTGCCCTCCTAGAATTTGGTTCTTGGGAATATCGGTCTACACCGGGATTTCCTCCCTACCCACAGTGCAGCCGCAGGCTGCACCGTCCATTCTGAGTTCCAACCGATTTACCCCTCCTAGAATTTGGCTTCATGGGAATATCAGCTCACATCCGGGGATTTCCCCCCTGCCCATAGTGCAGCCGCAGGCTGCACCGTCCATTCTGGGTTTCGACCAATTTGCACCTCCTAGAATTTGGCTTCAAGGGAGTATCAGCCTACACCCGGGGATTTCCTCCCCTGCCTACAGTGCAGCTGCAGGCTGCACCGTCCATTCTGAGTTCCAACCGATTTACCCCTCCTAGAATTTGGCTTCACGGGAATATCAGTCTACACCCGAAGATTTCCTCACTGCCTACAGTGCAGCCGCAGGCTGCACCGTCTATTCTGAGTTCCAACCGATTTGCCCCTTCTAGAATTCGGCTTCACGGGAATATCGGTCTACACCCGGGGATTTCCTCCCCTGCCTACAGTGCAGCCGCAGGCTGCACCGTCCATTCTGAGTTTCAACCGATTTGCCCCTCCTAGAGTTTGGCTTCACGGGAATATCAGTCTACACCCGGGGATTACCTCCCTTGCCTACAGTGCAGCCGCAGGCTGCACCGTCCATTCCGAGTTCCAACCGATTGACTCCTCCTAGAATTCGGCTTCACGGGAATATCAGTCTACACCCGGGGATTTCCTCCCCTACCCACAGTGCAGCCGCAGGCTGCACCGTCCATTCTGAGTTCCAACCGATTTACCCCTCCTAGAATTTGGCTTCACGGGAATATCAGTCTACACCCGGAGATTTCCTCCCCTGCCTACAGTGCAGCTGCAGGCTGCACCGTCCATTCTGAGTTCCAACCGATTTACCCCTCCTAGAATTTGGCTTCACGGGAATATCAGTCTACACCCGGAGATTTCCTCACTGCCTACAGTGCAGCCGCAGGCTGCACCGTCCATTCTGAGTTCCAACCGATTTGCCCCTTCTAGAATTCGGCTTCACGGGAATATCGGTGTACACCCGGGGATTTCCTCCCCTGCCTACAGTGCAGCCGCAGGCTGCACCGTCCATTCTGAGTTTCAACCGATTTGCCCCTCCTAGAGTTTGGCTTCACGGGAATATCAGTCTACACCCGGAGATTTCCTCACTGCCTACAGTGCAGCCGCAGGCTGCACCGTCCATTCTGAGTTCCAACCGATTTGCCCCTTCTAGAATTCGGCTTCACGGGAATATCGGTCTACACCCGGGGATTTCCTCCCCTGCCTACAGTGCAGCCGCAGGCTGGACCGGCCATTCTGTGTCTCAACCGATTTGCCTCCTAGAGTTTGGCTTCACGGGAATATCAGTCTACACCCGGGGATTTCCTCCCCTACCCACAGTACAGCCGCAGGCTGCACCGTCCATTCTGAGTTCCAACCGATTTGCCCCTCCTAGAATTTGGTTCTTGGGAATATCGGTCTACACCCGGGGATTTCCTCCCCTACCCACAGTGCAGCCGCAGGCTGCACCGTCCATTCTGAGTTCCAACCGATTTACCCCTCCTAGAATTTGGCTTCATGGGAATATCAGCCCACATCCGGGGATTTCCCCCCTGCCCATAGTGCAGCCGCAGGCTGCACCGTCCATTCTGGGTTTCGACCAATTTGCACCTCCTAGAATTTGGCTTCAAGGGAGTATCAGCCTACACCCGGGGATTTCCTCCCCTGCCTACAGTGCAGCTGCAGGCTGCACCGTCCATTCTGAGTTCCAACCGATTTACCCCTCCTAGAATTTGGCTTCACGGGAATATCAGTCTACACCCGAAGATTTCCTCACTGCCTACAGTGCAGCCGCAGGCTGCACCGTCCATTCTGAGTTCCAACCGATTTGCCCCTTCTAGAATTCGGCTTCACGGGAATATCGGTCTACACCCGGGGATTTCCTCCCCTGCCTACAGTGCAGCCGCAGGCTGCACCGTCCATTCTGAGTTTCAACCGATTTGCCCCTCCTAGAGTTTGGCTTCACGGGAATATCAGTCTACACCCGGGGATTTCCTCCCCTACCCACAGTACAGCCGCAGGCTGCACCGTCCATTCTGAGTTCCAACCGATTTGCCTCCTAGAATTTGGTTCTTGGGAGTATCGGTCTATACCCGAGGATTTCCTCCCCTACCCACAGTGCAGCCGCAGGCTGCACCGTCCATTCTGAGTTCCAACCGATTTACCCCTCCTAGAATTTGGCTTCATGGGAATATCAGCCCACATCCGGGGATTTCCCCCCTGCCCATAGTGCAGCCGCAGGCTGCACCGTCCATTCTGGGTTTCGACCAATTTGCACCTCCTAGAATTTGGCTTCAAGGGAGTATCAGCCTACACCCGGGGATTTCCTCCCCTGCCTACAGTGCAGCTGCAGGCTGCACCGTCCATTCTGAGTTCCTACCGATTTACCCCTCCTAGAATTTGGTCTCACGGGAATATCAGTCTACATCCTGGGATTTCCTCCCCTGCCCACAGTGCAGCCGCAGGCTGCACCGTCCATTCTGAGTTCCAACCGATTTACCCCTCCTAGAATTTGGCTTCACGGGAATATCAGTCTACACCCGGAGATTTCCTCACTGCCTACAGTGCAGCCGCAGGCTGCACCGTCCATTCTGAGTTCCAACCGATTTGCCTTCTAGAGTTTGGCTTCACGGGAATATCAGTCTACACCCGGGGATTTCCTCCCCTGCCTACAGTGCAGCCGCAGGCTGCACCGTCCATTATGGGTTTCGACCATTTTGCACCTCCTAGAATTTGGCTTCACGGGAATATCAGCCCACGCCCGGAGATTCCCTCCCCTGCCCACAGTGCAGCCGCAGGCTGCACCGCCCCTTCTGGGTTTCGACCAATTCGCACCTCCTAGAATTTGGCTTCTCGGGAATATCAGCCCACATCCAGGAATTTCCTCCCCGCATACAGTGCAGCTGCACCGTCCATTCTGGGTTTCGACCAATTTGCACCTCCTAGAATTTGGCTTCAAGGGAGTATCAGCCTACACCCGGGGATTTCCTCCCCTGCCTACAGTGCAGCTGCAGGCTGCACCGTCCATTCTGAGTTCCAACCGATTTACCCCTCCTAGAATTTGGCTTCACGGGAATATCAGTCTACACCCGAAGATTTCCTCACTGCCTACAGTGCAGCTGCAGGCTGCACCGTCCATTCTGAGTTCCAACCGATTTACCCCTCCTAGAATTTGGCTTCACGGGAATATCAGTCTACACCCGAAGATTTCCTCACTGCCTACAGTGCAGCCGCAGGCTGCACCGTCTATTCTGAGTTCCAACCGATTTGCACCTCCTAGAATTTGGCTTCACGGGAATATCAGCCCACACCCGGAGATTTCCTCCCCTGCCTACAGTGCAGCCGCAGGCTGCACCGTCCATTATGGGTCTCGACCATTTTGGACCTCCTAGAATTTGGCTTCACGGGAATATCAGCCCACACCCGGAGATTCCCTCCCCTGCCCACAGTGCAGCCGCAGGCTGCACCGCCCCTTCTGGGTTTCGACCAATTCGCACCTCCTAGAATTTGGCTTCTCGGGAATATCAGCCCACATCCAGGGAATTTCCTCCCCCGCATACAGTGCAGCCGCAGGCTGCACCGTCCATTCTGGGTTTCGACCAATTTGCACCTCCTAGAATTTGGCTTCACGGGAATATCAGCCTACACCTGGGGATTTCCTCCCCTGCCCACAGTGCAGCCGCAGGCTGCACCGCCCCTTCTGGGTTTCGACCAATTCGCACCTCCTAGAATTTGGCTTCACGGGAATATCAGCCCACACCCTGGGATTTCCTCCCCTGCCCACAGTGCAGCCGCAGGCTGCACCGTCCATTCTGGGTTTCAACCATTTGCACCTCCTAGAATTTGGCTTCACGCTAATATCAGCCCACACCCGGGGATTTCCTCCCCCCGTATACAGTGCAGCCGCAGCCTGCACCGTCCATTCTGGGTTTCGACCAATTTGCCCCTCCCAGATTTTGGCTTCACGGGAATATCAGCTCACATCCGAGGATTTCCTCCCCTGCCCACAGTGCAGCCGCAGGCTACACTGTCCATTCTGAGTTGCAACCGATTTGCCCCTCCCAGATTTTGGCTTCACGGGAATATCAGCTCACATCCGGGGATTAGCGATATAGCGTGCACAACTATATCGCGAAAGTATCCCGCACATTGCATAAAGGTGTCGCCGTCCGGCACACTAAGGCCTCTGGTCCATAACACCTTAGGATCCGTACCTAGGGAGTCATGGAGTCTTTGACCACAAGCCACAATTTCGCCACCCTGAACTGTCGATCGCTGTCGAGTGATATCCAAAAAACTGCGCTATCCAGACTTCTGAGCTATTTCCATGCACCGTTTGCTGCTTTGCAGGAAACCCGCCTCAAGGATAGACCCGTCATCAGCGTCGGAGAGTACACCATCTACTGCGGTAACGCTGACGATAGGAGAGTGGGAGGCTGTGCAATAGCTGTAAGGAAGGATTTCAATGGTATGGTCAAGGAGTTCGGCTCAACGTCGTGTCGGAATGCATTCGTACGACTGCGGGATCACAGAGGATTCAATCTGTGGATAGTGAGTGCTCATGCGCCCACTGAAACCGCCGAAGACAATTCGAAGGATGCGTTTTATGAGGAACTCAATACGTTGCTGGCCAGGATACCTTGTCAACATGCTGTTGTCGTGGGGATTGACGCAAATGCGAAGATGGGACTTGATCAGGAATCCGAAGTACTCGGTAAATGGTTCTACCCAGTGGAGCAAACATCGGACAATGGCTACCGCCTTGTCGACTTTTGTGAACGCAGTGGTCTGATTATTGCATCGACATTCAAGAGGAATCATCGCCGCCATCAGCTTACGTGGCAGGGACCAACCCGGCTATCTCCAGAAGAGCAGCGGAAGCGGAAGATGACAACTTTGAAACTACAGCTTGACTATGTCCTGACGAGGAATATTCCAGTATCGGACCTTCGAAGATCTAGAGCTGTGTGGGATGTCGCATTCGATTCGGATCACCGTCCTGTTCTGTTGAACTTCACTGCGAGGATTCATAAGAGGAAGCGAGGGCTCAGCCTCTCCAGAGGATTGACATGACAAGTCTCAGAGATGAAGAGTGCAGAAGGAATTTCCGACAACGCGTTTCTATTCACATCGGAGTACGGACTAGGAAGAAACTTTGCGACGCGGATTCTTTTGTCAAGTGCATCCAGGACGCTTCGAAAGAGGCACTCCCGGTTGTACAGCCTAAGAAGAAGTTCGCCTACGTCTCAGAAGAAACAACATCTACCTACAACAGAGTATGTGCTCTCCGAACTGCAGGAAACTTCGTGGAGGAGAAGCGTCTGAGGAGGAAGTTGCGTCGGCAGCTTCAAAGTGACCGCGAACGAGAGTGGACGTGTAGAGCTAAGGAGTTCGAGAAGGCTTGGGAGGAGAAGAATCCGAAGAAAGCCTACACGTTGCTGCGACAGTATAGCGGGAAGATGAAGAGATGTTCTCCTGTCTTGAACACTACCAATGGATGATTTTTGCCGTAACTGCAGTTCAACGTCGCAGTGCACGTTACGACTCCCCCGGAAAGGGAATATGCTGGTTCAATCTCGCCCGGAGCCAAGCGTTTTGCGATCAACTCAGCACCTTGTGTAAACTACCAATGGAGTTGCAGTTGGTGATGCGACGCTGCCAATATGGAAGGATTACTTCAGTTCACTACTGAATCGTCCAGCGCCATCAGTACCTGAGCTCCCGCATGTTCATAGAGCACATTACGATGTCAGTGAGGAACCGCCGACTGAGTCTGAAGTTTTGGATTGTGTCCGGAAAATGAAGAATGGAAAGGCAGGTGGAGATGACAACATCACTGCTGAAATGCTGAAAGCTCTTCCTCCGTCTGGGATTCGTGAAATGACCAACACCATCCGTGCCATATGGATGAGCGAAAGGATACCCGATTCGTGGAGACATGCGATCATCGTACCTCTTCACAAGAAGCTATCCGTCACGGATCCTAAGAACTACAGAGGAATCTCTCTACTTCGTGTCATGTACAAGGTTTTAGAACGTATCATTCTCGAGCGACTTATCAAACATCGTGAAAGAACGACCAGAGATGAGCAAGCCGGTTTTCGACCTGGAAGATCGACCATCGACCAAGTGTTCGTCGTGAGAAGAGTAATTGAATCGTGGCAGCGGTTTTCGAAGCCATTACAGCTTGCTTTTTTGGACTTTGAAGCCGCGTTCGACTCTCCTCATCGTGATCGATTGCTCAACGCTCTGCGAGCAGATGGAGTACCGGAAAAGTATGTTCGGTTAATCGAGGACATGAACAAAGGAACAACAGCAGCAGTTCGTACACCTGTCGGATTTACGTCAGCTTTCGAGGTGAAAACAGGAGTAAGGCAAGGAGCCGTTGCAGGACCTTTTCTTTTCAACTTCGCCGTTGATGACATCATGCGTAGAGTTGCAGAACAGTTTCCTGCGGATGTGATCCTAACACCATGAGGACGCTCCTTGTCAACCTGGAGTACGCCGACGACATTGTGTTATTCGCTGAAAACAAGGCAAAACTGCAAAGGATTGTGAACCTCGTTTCGAAGTATGCCGCAGCCTATGGACTTCGTCTTCGTCCCGACAAATGCAAGCAGATGTGGGTCTCTCAGAGGCCTTCAACTGGAGTTTGTGTGGACGGACAACGTATCGAACTGGTGGACGATTTCTGTTATTTGGGCTGTTTGCTGAAGAACGATGGTAGTTATGCAGCGGATATTCGACAACGATGTGCGAAAGCTACGTCTGCATTCAATTCTCTAACCAAGTGTTTGTGGTCTACCACCATCGCGAAGGAAGTCAAGTTGCGCGGCTACCTATCCGCTATTCGCCCTATCATGATGTACGGATCGGAGACGTGGGCGCACCGAAAACGCAGATGGAAAGGTTGGATTGCACGGAGAGGAAGCTTTTCAGGCGTTTGCTTGGATATTTCTGGGCGCGTGTATGCCATAACGAAGACTTTTACAAGGAAATCGACGCAGTACATCAACGCTTGACACGAGGGAGGTGCCAGCATCTCCTAACGCCATCTCAAGCAGCAATGGAAAGTCGACTTCGACTGCTCGGGCATATACTAAGAAGAACGCCGGATCGTCTCGTACAACACGCTTTAAAAATGCTTCCAAATCCTGTCTGGAAACGGCCACCTGGGCGTAGGCGAAAGTTCTGGACGGATGTGGTTAAAGAGGATTTAAAGTCACTTGGCATCGAAAGACAGTTCAGGCGCGATGTTTCGTTTCGCAGGAAATGGAATAGTGACAGCTGGATGGAATGTGTTCAAATTGTGGCTGAAGACCGTGAAAAATGGACACGGCTGACTACTAGGACGGCACACCTCGGTGAAGATGCGGAATGACCGCGTCAGGCGAAAGCCAACCGATTAAGTCAAAAAGTATCCGGGGATTTCCTCCCCTGCCCACAGTGCAGCCGCAGGCTGCCCCGCCCCTTCTGGGTTTCGACCAATTCGCACCTCCTAGGATTTGGCTTCACGGGAATATCAGCCCACACCCGGGGATTCCCTCCCCTGTCCACAGTGCAGCCGCAGGCTGCACCGTCCCTTCTGGGTTTCGACCAATTCGCACCTCCTAGAATTTGGCTTCACGGGAATATCAGCCCACACCCTGGGATTTCCTCCCCTGCCCACAGTGCAGCCGCAGGCTGCACCGTCCATTCTGGGTTTTAACCATTTTGCACCTCCTAGAATTTGGCTTCACGGTAATATCAGCCCACACCCGGGGATTTCCTCCCCCCGCATACAGTGCAGCCGCAGCCTGCACCGTCCTTTCTGGGTTTCGACCAATTCGCATCCCCTAGAATTTGGTTTCACGGGAATATCAGCCCACTCCCGGGGATTTCCTCCCCCCGCATACAGTGCAGCCGCAGGCTGCATCGTCCATTCTGGGTTGCAACCGATTTGCCCCTCCCAGATTTTGGCTTCACGGGAATATCAGCCCACACCCGGGGATTCCCTCTCCTGCCCACAGTGCAGCCGCAGGCTGCACTGCCCCTTGTGGGTTTCGACCAATTTGCACCTAGAATTTGGCTTCACGGGAATATCAGCCCACACCCGGAGATTCCCTCCCCTGCCCACAGTGCAGCCGCAGGCTGCACCGCCCCTTCTGGGTTTCGACCAATTCGCACTTCCTAGAATTTGGCTTCTCGGGAATATCAGCCCCCACCCGGGGATTCCCTCCTCTGCTCACAGTGCAGCTGCAGGCTGCACTGCCCCTTGTGGGTTTCGACCAATTTGCACCTAGAATTTGGCTTCACGGGAATATCAGCCCACACCCGGAGATTCCCTCCCCTGCCCACAGTGCAGCCGCAGGCTGCACTGTCCATTCTGGGTTTCAACCCATTTGCACCTCCTAGGATTTGGCTCCACGGGAATATCAACCCACACCCGGGGGCTTCCTCCCTTGCCGAACGTCCTTTTTGGGTTTCGAGTAACTTGAACCCCATCGAATTTTAGCTAACAGTAAGGTGAGCCCACACCCGGGGTTCTTCTCTCTTGCCGGACGTCCATTTTGGGTTTCGAGTGACTTGAACCACACCGAATGTTTGCCAACAGTAAGATGAGCCTACACCCGGGGTTTCCTTCGTTTGCGGGGCGGTGCAGCCGAAGCAATGGTGCGACAGTGGGCAGGGGGTGTTGTATAATTTTTGGAAAAGTTTTGTAAAAAATGAAATAGAGGGGGGTCGTAAACAGTGCGGAGGAAAAACTGCTATGGACCATCACTATTCTGAATGTTTCCCAACTGAAAGAATTTTTCATTCCGTGCGGGGATAATTAAACTTTGGAAAATTTTAAAAAATTCTGGTGAACAAGGGGGTCGTAGCTCCGCCGAAAATTGACGCAACCACTTCGAATTTTAGCCAATAATAAGATCACCCTCTACGCGGTGTTATCTAGACTTCTTTTTTTCAAGAGCTTGCTTAGGATTGTGTCGTTAGGAATTCCACTCGGCATCTTTATGGGGCTAGCGGCATAGAAATAATTTGTTTCGGTCGATGGGCTATTTACAGCCACGGTAATACGCAAAGACAGCTCAAATTGAGTCTGTACCATGTCTACTTCTACTGTAGATTATTTTGGATCATTCAGGTGCATTAACTCATTTCTCACTCTGACATGGAATGCATTATGCGGAAGAAAATAAGGTGAACCCAGGGAGAAATACCGCAGAGGAAACAGGATTTCACATAATTATGGAGCCGTTGAACTATTTGAAGTCAAGGTAAGCCTTCTTTCGAAAATATTGTGTTTGGTATGCAGCCTGGAAAGGCGCCTTGTTTCGAAAAAGGTCATAACAGTTTTTGACGTGGCCAAGCGCGCAGCTCCTGATACTGATTGACCGCATTTCTTCTTGTTTACTTTCCCATATTTCAGTCAGAAGTCATAGTTAAGGGAACGTCTTAAAAACTGGTAACGGTATGCCTTGCCTTATCCTTTCTGAAGTTCTCCGGAGGTAAGATGGGAACGAGAAGGAGGGAGAGAGATGTAGGTGTCCGTGGGGGAAGGGGGTTACGGGCAGTTCGCTCAGAATGCGACTTTCCCGAGTTTTGGTGTTACATGGGAAAATAATTTTATGACATAGGTTGCTTGTGATAATCCTAACCTGCGCGATTGCAACGCGAAGAGGAGGGAGTGACACAGAAACGGAGTGTTATGGTAGAAGCTCAAGCGCGCAGCATCAAAAACCGCAGGACGGTTTATTTGTGTTACAGTTCACACCATGAAAAAGGTGTCCGGAGATTCTTGTGTCCAGCAAGAGTCGAAGGGTACGGTTTCGCAACAGGTGTTGGAATGGGAGTAGTTGGTGTTGTTATCGTTTCTAGCGAAAATCCGGTCCACTTTTGCGGACGACCGCTGCGGCAACTTTGAACACGATGATCGTCGTTCTGAAAAAAGGTTATTCGTGCCGGGGCCCATCACGATTATCATAGTGTTGCGTGATAGTTGTCCGCGAATGCGGACCGGAATTTCGCTTTGATAACGACAGTATGTTACTTCGACAATCTCATTCTATTCTTCTTCATGAATGACAAAGTTGCTTCTATTGCAAATATTGATGCTTCAAGGGAATACATAAATTTTTTTAACATGCATTTCTCATTCCAGGTGGATCAGAGACTGCTAATATGACTTCAACGGAGATGATAGTTCACGTGTAATCCAGTGATATATTTTTGTTTCCTCATTGTATTATTGTGCATTTGGATAAATAATCAGAATTTGATTAAAAGACATGTGCAATGGAACTGACTTCCAGGGATTCCTCCTTCGTGCTGAAAGTGTTCATTTGGTTCAATCTGTTTCAACCTAGCGCTCTCTCGCCGTCTCTAACGGAGCTGAGGTTAGAGACAGGGAGAGCGCATGACGGACGGGGGGAGCAGCATCGCGCACGCCGCTCGCGCCATGAGTCGTGAGAATTACGCGTAGAAACCATGGAATTTCGCGGTCCTACAGCCTGTACATTCTTTGCGTCCCACGATTACGCGACGTCGGTGGGTTCAGTCGGCACGGATAGCACTGATCGCTTTGGTTCCTCTTGGTTCACCTTTCTTTGGCGAAATCTCGGGGGATATATGTTCAGAGACACGTGCACACGGTCTGAGCTGACGCAAACTGCACTATCAAGAGGGAAACAAACGACCAGTATGGTTCTTGCCGACTCTACCCGGCCTAGGGCCCAGCGAAATGAAGCGAATTCTATACATGGTTGAAGGAGGAAAGCCGGCCTATCGTTTGGCCAGGCCAACACACAGATTTCGACGTCGTGGAAACTGTTTTCAGCAAAGATGCTTTGATTAAAGATATATCGTGTTCACTGGCAAAACCGTTCCTTAGTAACAGAATCGTCCCATTTTCTGTTTCATCTGAATGGGCTATCTGGAACAGGAACCACAGAAACGGCGGTGCCGGTCCGCCAGCTGCGCTGGCCGGCGTGAGCAGCTGGTTTATACACATGTAGATAAATGTGCACGTTTTTCTACACTACACTGTGCTCAGTTCATTGTCTCAACCTACTTTCAAACGCACTCACAGTTGGTCCACGGGCCACTAGGTCACCCGCATTGAAGTCACCCGCAAAGACAATTGAGGGAGATAGAGAGCAGTCATACAGCTGCTTGAGAAGGGGGATAGGATTGTATGTTGAGGGACAAGAGGAAGAAGGAGGGATATATATATTAAAAAGAGAAAGTGGTGTTTTAAGAGGTAGATGGATGGGGATATACTCGAGAGTGCCATCCACTGGAGTGTTTGGAATAATGTGAGAGGGAAGAGAGGACAGAACAAAAGTAAAGACTCCGCCTCCTTGAGTAACCTGGGAGTATGATATGCAGTATAGCCCGGGATGTTTGGATGTCTAGAGGTAGCAGAGGGAGAGAGTTTGGTCTCCTGGACCATGATAACATCCGGTTGATGAGTACGGGCAAAGAGAGATAATTCAGAAAGCTTGGTCCGAAGGCCGTTTAGATTGATGTGTACAATAGATAGGGGGCGGTTGGTAGATGAGGAATTTGAGTTACTGGAGGCGGAGCACACAATACAACGAAAGTAAGAATCGTGGTGCCTCACAGAACTGAGACCCGAACAAGAGAAGTGCACCCACCTTTCGCATCCGAAGCACTGGACACTTGTTTTATGCCAGGTAACATCCTCGCCGCAGGTGGCACACGGGTACATCTTCTTCTTCGCGGGTCCTGGATTCCTTTCGACGCCGGCCATTTGTAGAAGAATCCTCAGGAGAGCTGCAGCCAGCCAGCACCTCTCCCATGACAAAAACCCTCTCCGCGGAGGGATTGACGTCGGTTTGCACGGAGGTGATCTTCTTTCCTCCACACTGCCACGGCACGAACGTACGACATCTCGGCAGCATCTATTATTCTAGGCATAGAGGCAACAAGGCTGGAGAGACGCGAAATCGAGGAACACTTCCAGGTCTGCTTGAGTGGTGCAAACTTTGCAGTAGCATTTCGAGCAATTCTGCAACGAAGTGCCCGTCCCAATTCCGCCCAGAGATGTTCGATTGGATTCACGTCAGGAGATTGACTCGGCCAGTCCATTACGCGGATGCATCGCTAGTCGAGCCAATCCTTGACAAGACGAGAAGCATGTTTCGGATCATTGCTTTGCTGGAAGACAATGCCCCTAGGCATGGCAACTTTTCCATATGATTCTCCAACATGCCCTTGTATCCACTGTTTCCGAGTGTGATTTATTTCCGTTGGACGCGTGCGTCTGGGTGCATACGCTGTGTCTCCTTTTCCCCACAATTTCTCGCTGTCTCTACCCTCACTCCGCAGAAGCGTGCGAGGGAACAGAGCAAATCTGGCTCGGAACCAGAGGATACATCTCCTTATCCATAGTACCCCTATGCGGTGCAGAAGGCCGACACCATTTGCGTAAAAGCGGCCCCTTACTATAACAGCGTCTCCACCATGTTTATCGGTGGGAACCTGATAGCGGGGATGCAGTCTAGAACCTCCTGGGCGTCTAAGGGCTCATTCATAGCAGGTCGCTTCGACTAGCCGCGGCACTGCCAACAGGAACAAAACCCGTCGCGGCAACAGATCTTGCATTGAGTCGCGACGGGTTGGAGCAGTCTGCAGTTTCAGTCAGGATCGCCGAGCGACTGAGGTAATTCATAGCTGGTCGAAGCGACCTGTTCGATTTTGTTAGGTCGCCTCGACTAGTCGCGTCGCTTTCATGATGGAGGCGATTCGTCTAGTCGAAGCGACTAGTCCGCAATCTTCCGTCACAACCTTGCGTGTGTGGCGCAAAATTGCAGACGTCACAGTTCACTTGCTTAAAATACGGCATGTGAAAGGGAAAAACAAGTATTTATCATACATTTAGGATTATAGAGATGAAAAGTTCAATAAGGCTACCGAGAAATCACATTTCATGCAGAGCTTTCGGCTATTACTAACGTTAGTTGAAATTTTATGTTGCTGTACAAGCAAATTGCATCCTGTCGTCTTTTGAAGCCATGCTTCTGCTGGAAAACTATGCAAGACTAATTTAATTAGAATATTAAGGCATTGAATTCACAAAAAATCAGGAGGAATCAGCGAAAACCGAGAAAAAAGTTTTTTTTTTAAATTCCTGCGGCGTTGTCCGCAATTGTCCGCATTTTTTACGGAAAACTGCGGCCGCCCGAGCGACCCTAAATCAGTGGACGAAGCGATTTGAAATCGCTTCGTCCAGCGATTTCAAATCGCGGCA
Organism: Aplectana chamaeleonis; assembly: GCA_029168955.1. Classification (NCBI taxonomy): domain Eukaryota; kingdom Metazoa; phylum Nematoda; class Chromadorea; order Rhabditida; family Cosmocercidae; genus Aplectana; species Aplectana chamaeleonis. The sequence goes on from JAPDOI010000561.1 coordinate 25,168, forward strand.
GTTTTGTTGGTCGCTTCGACTTAAAGTCGAAGCGATCAGCTATGAATGAGCCTTAAGCCTAGTTTTGACTGCATCGCTGCTGTTTTTCATCGCAGCGATTTCACACCCGCTGCAGCAGCGATGTAGCAGCGGCAGCGACTCTGTTCATAGTGCATAGCCTCACGGATGATCGAAGAAAGTCAATCAATCAGTGAAAATAATGGTTGGTTGTTATCAATAACACGTTACGACTCGTAAACACTGATCTTGTCATGTGAAAGGGTCAATATTCACTAGACAAAACGTGTCATTCGCTGGTAATCGCTCCACCGCTGCCATAATGGCAGCGATGGAGCGATGATCAGCGACCATCGAGAATCTCTCCTCCAGCAGCGAAGCAGTAAGAAATAGGATTTCGTCGCCGCGACCCAGCGATGTAGGACGTTTGCCACGAAGCGATCACAATTGGAACGGCTTTCCAATACGCGCGATGAAAAAGGAACAGTTGTCCCTCGCATGGCCGCAGCGACCACCAGCAGTCAAAACTAGGCTTTAACGTGGCTTATTCCATCTGTCTCAATAAGAGTATACCTGCACTCATCTGATCAGATGACTTCAGACCACCGTTGCGGAGTCCAGTGAAGCTATGGGGCTTTCCTCAGACTTTCACCCAAACTGTGTCGGTCCCCTGCACCGCATAGATGGCACTATGGATAAGGAGATGTACAAAGTCACACTGAAGAATCATATGCTTCCATTTGGACGAGTTTCCATGCCCAGGGGCTTTGTCTTCCAGCAAGACTATGATCCGAAACACGCTTCTCGTCTGGTCAAGGATTGGCTCGACTAGCGCCGCATCCGAGTAATGTACTGGCCGAGTCAATCTCCAGACCTAAACCCAATCGAACATCTATGGGCGGCATTGGGACGGGCACTTCAGGGCAAAACTGCTCGAAATGCAACTGATGTTTGCACAGCTCGAGCAGACCTGGAAGTCTTCCCCTGTCTTCAGTCTCTCCAACCTTGTTGCCTCTATGCCTAGGTGTCAGGCAGTGATCGATGCCAACGGTATCGCTACCAAGTATCAAATCTATACTACTTAGAAACATAGTACCATTTCGCTTTTACAAGGGAAGTATAAGAAGGTCTGAACGGTAGAAATTTAATGTCATGTGGGAATGTTCACGCATTACATCGTAAAATAGTGTAGGCAGCCCGCCGCGAAAGATAGATCTGAAGGAGTTATAAGCTCCGAAAATTTGCCAGCCATCGACCTCCTCCTAGTCTATGAATTGTAAAGCGATCAAGTCAAGAGCATCGACGGCGCAAAGGAAGGAAGGGCCAGTGGTGGGCATGTGATCAGGGTTCGAATTTCCCCCCAAAGCTGCTGTTTCGCAAATTCACGAACCTTTCATATTTTGATCAAAAATTATCAAAAATGTCATCCTATCCTTTTGCTGCGCGATATAGCTATATCGACAGAGAAAGAAACTCGGGTACAAAGGATTCAAGGTTTTGTTCCCCATCAAATATAAGGTTCTGTCCCCCATCATTGTTTTGGAGAACTTATATGATTTGGAAGTATTATCACAACATATTTTTAACAACCTTATCACTTTATGGGACGAAAAATACATAACCGTTTGTTTTACCAATGGTAAATAGGCATATAATGCATCAAACATAAGCAAATTCCGCAATAGGGACAGCGAATGAACGCTATATTCCCCTGGCAAGCTATCTCTCCATAGGGGCCGAGCGCTACTGGGAATTCGAGATCAGTTGGAGTTTCGAAAGGACCCGGACGGATAAGAACGTAAACAGCCTTGAAGGCATCGTCCACGTCGAAAACCGTATATTATTTTAAACCACCCAAAGATTCAAAATTTTGCAGAGCAATAGTAGAGTGAAATCGCTTGAGCAGTGCTTTCGAATAGCTGCAGAACCCGATGTCTGCCAGCTAAACCAAGCTTGTTACGCTAGGCGGTTTCGTCAAAATCTACAAGTTTTTCCCCTCCGGCACAAGAGCGTGTACGCGCTTTGATTGGAAAAATCGCTCCTTGAGTCAAGAAAAAGAACACAATTCTCCGGCATTTGCTGGATGAAAACATTCTTGAAAAAAGCAAGTGTTGTTAATGTCGTCATGACATGGGATGTTCCGCCAACGACGTAAAGTTTCTTCGTCTTGAATACACCCTTCAATGGGAAGCGACCACCCGGCTCTGGTAATTGGACAAAGAGCATTTCTCCGGCCTTGCCTGATGGGAAAATGAGGGGCATGACGGTCAGACTACGGGTGGTAGAAGCCTACTGCACCAAGCGCACCGTCTTCTGTTACTGATTGTTTCTCGCAACTTGTTCAAAATATGTGGGGTAATACTTCCCAATCATATAAGTTCCCCAAAACAATGGGAAAGCTTTCATGGGAAACAAAACCTTGAATCCCTTGTACCGGAGTCTATTTCACTGTCGATATGGCTATATGGCGCAGCAAAAGGATAAGGTGACATTTTTGATATAATTTTTGATCAAAATATGAAGTTCCGTGAATTTGAAAAAAAAAAGCTCTGGGGGAGATTCGAACCCTAGTCACATGCCCACCACTGCCCCTTCCTCCCTTTGCGCCGTCGATGCTGCTGGCTCGACCGCTTAACAATTCATAGACTAGGAGGAGGTCGATGGTCGGCAAACTTTCGGGCTTATAACTCCTTCATATCCATCTTTGGCGGCGGGTACCCAACACTATTTCACCATGTAATGTGTGAACATTCCCACATGACATCAGATTTCTTCCGTTCAGACCTACGCTTCTTATACTTCCGTTATTAGGCATTTTTTTTTGTATTTATATACTTTAAAAATAGTTAACCTTATTAGCCTCCCTCGTCACAAATTGCTTTTCTGTTGATAACTTTAGTTGTGTGGTTCAAAGTTGGTTTTCTGGTATCTTTGTTCTGTCATTGTGTTGTAGTTTTGGTGAAAAAAAAATTAAGCTGATTGCTCTCCTAACAAATAAGTTATGGGTCGAAAAACCGAAGCGAATAGATTTTTTAACGGTATTATATACTTCGCCGCAGCGTCTTGCACTCATGGCTGCGACGAAGCGTGTGCCTCAAACTCACCACGCGAGCCCCACTGACAGCAGAACTCCACAGGAGGCTAACACCGGGATAATTCACCGAATCCGTCCCCACGGCATTACGCATATGATGAATGAGACCATGCTGGTCGGCGGGTTCGTAGCGCGATCCGGCACGGAACATCAGCACCTGAATTCCTATCTAGGTGAGACACAGTTCACGAAAGGAGCAACTAACACGACCCCTGCCCAAGCGAAGATCCCTACTTTAACCGGGTATAAGACCTCCTACAACATCTACTCCCTCAAATGACTCCATGACACTACGATCCCCTTCCTTTGATGCCCGAAATTTTGGGATAAAAATTTCGATCCCATCCAGAGTTTTGAATTTGCTACCGAAATTTTATTGATCCAATATCATTTTTAGGCTATTTTTACAACCCCCCCTTGAAACCCACCCATTGAGAGGTTAGACAACCGCACTTGCAAATGACCCCCCCCCCAAAAAAAAAAGATGTCTCCAGCCCCAATGACTACATGCCCTCGACTGCTGTTTCTCGATTTACACGACTCTCAACTGCATTGACCCCCCTCTGTAAAACCCCCCCGACCAGGGTCAAGCGGGGTTGTGAAATTTCGCGACGAGAGGTGAGGGGGGGTCGCAAAAATTTTGACCCGAAAATTAAGATATTCCAGAAATTCTCGATATTTTTGGTCATCAAAGGGAAGAATCGTAGCATTGCTCAGGTTTAGACGCTTGAGTCCGGCTACTGAGCAAATTTTCGGCGTCTGACAGTTTTAGAAGTCAAATATATTGATTATTTTGGTTTTCCGAACGCACTAAATATCCTAGAAACCATATACCCCGATGTCATAAATGAATCACGCCTCGGGGGGATCGCAAAATTTTTGGATGTCGAAAACAAAATTTGATGGTTGGGGGGGTCGCTCCGATTTCAAAAAATTACGCAACGCTCCGCCTGACCCTGCCACCGACCCCCACCTACACTTGGTCGAACCCTTTACCTGAGACGATCCCAAAACCTTAGGCGACCAAATGCTCGTAATGATGGTTTCTCCACCTAAGCAGCTCTTCACTTCAGCAATTGGTCTATGCTGACTCGGAAGACCCCCACAAACCTTTTAGGTCTAGTGCATACTTTTTCTCATGAAGGACGACGCGACATAGTGTTTGCTTTACAAATCATCCGGAAATCGATATTGCCGATATGCAGTGTCGCCGTCGTGCGTCGCGGCAAGTACTCACTAGGCCCTAACGACCCCTTCCGTCGCAACGCCCCCCCCCCTAACCCGAACAAAACAGCTTCACACCACCTAATGTACGCCTCAAAAGGGGATTTGACTAGAACGAGCTGCGCAAGCCTGACACGACCCCCATGCACCGTTTACTTACTCTTACATTACACAAAGTTTTTTGATCCCCCCCCACGCACCACTTGATCACTCTTCGTCACCCTAACAACCCCCGGAGCTGCATTGAGCGACCCCTAAGCACCACTGAACGACCCTGACGCACCCCAGAATAAAGATTACCTCAAATACGAGAACTAACCATAAACGGCTGCATTCCTGCCGATAACGCTTAACCTACGTTCGATGACTGTACCCTCATGCGACCCCTGCTTGTTATGGCCACCAACGTCTGACGCGAGCACTTCCTAAGGGTCAAGCGGGACTGCGCAATTTCTCAAAGGAGGGGTGGGAACAAGTCGCAAAAATTTTGGCTCCAAAATGAAGGCTAGGGGGATCGCACAATTTTCAGATCAAAAAAAATTCTGGAAGGGCTCGCAAATTGAAAATAATGGTTATTGAACACCATAAGGTACTTCATTCAGTACTCCATACTTCAACTTTTTTTTGAAAAAAAAAAGTGCCCAGAACTTACACTTCGGAGGGGGGGGGGTGGGATCAAAAAGTTCAACTTTTTGGAAAAAATAGTTTGATGGCTGAAGGGTGGGGGGGGGTCGCTCAGACTTCGGAAAATTACTCCACGCCCCGCTTGACCGTGTTTTTACTACGCTAAGCCCAAGATTTACCATCGTCAAACCGGGCTCCAGCGAGGCGTTGTGACCAACCCTGACGGAGCTACGATTCCCATCCTTGGTGACCAAAGCTTTCAAAAAAAAAATCAAGATTTTGAATTGAAATTCTCAAGAATCCCACCTTAAATTCACAGTTTTTTGTTTTTCTTTTGTACGGTCGCAAACCCGCTGGACCCTGCCTCGAACTACCACAATATACCATGCCCCAGGGTTAAGCAGGACGTAACACCAAATTTCGGTGCCGCTACGACCCTCAAGTCCAAAATTCTGTGGAATTTTAATTAGAATTTCAAACCTCCCTCTCGGTATGAAAAAATGCTTCAGTTTCTTTATGTCACGAATTTGTAGAAATTTCATACTTCTGGTAATGAAAAACATTGTTTTGCTTTTTTTTCAGGTCTACTTCACTTGACTTCAACCAGTGGTCTGGAGGAAAATCCCATTTTTCTATGAAAAAATTTAAGATATTCAAATTCCTTTTTTCCCGAGAATTTCCAAAATTTTTTAAACCTCCCCGTTTCTCCAGGTAGCAACAGGCCATGAACTAATCGAGCCTTGACCTCTACCCTACATCGATTTACGCTATGCCCTCAAATGAGCATTTTTCCTTTCAAGACCACCTACTAGGCCCCTTCCTTCTATGACCAGGTATAAGCCATTAACAAGCTTCTCCCAGTGACGACCCACACCACCAGAAATGAATGGACGACCCCCCCTCCTTCAGACAACTTCAACGACCCCTCACTTACCCTTCATCTTTTTTTTTTAAAGGTCATCATCCCTCATTAAGCGACCCCTCTCCAATCTCCAAGCCAGAACCCTATAACTAGAGATGACCCCTTGTACGACACTCCTCAAATCCACACACTAATACAAGACCCCTAGCCCAGAAAATTCCGGAAGATCAAGGTTCAAGGGGTCGATTAGAGTGCCGCCGCTATAGGGCGCGGCAACATGCATTGAGGCGGCGCACGATCGATTCCTCTCCATTGCATGCTGCCCAGCCGTCCAGCGGCGGGAAGAGTCTGTCGGGAGCCTAATAGATGCCCAAACAAACTCACCAGCTGACTGATAGGACCGTGCTTATCAACTGAGGCAACCGTGAGACCACTGGGCAGTTTCGTGATCTGTTCAGCCTGAAATTATTGCACTACTTACTTCACCCAAATCATACCCAAAATCGATAAAAGTCACCTTTTCCAGCGGTAGAACGCGACGCGGCTGCAGCATGAGCGCAACGGACAGAATGACGGGACAGCATCGTTCTTGAACCCTAGCCAGCACATTAGCAACATCAAAGAGCATACTCTCTCATTCAAGATATAATTTCAGCAGAGAACTGGTGAATAGCCTTTAAAAAACACAAGATTTATTGAATTTTGAAAGTGTATTAGCAGCAATACACCGGAAAAAAAGCAACGAAAATAACAATCTATACAATATCAACTCTATTCTAATCTATCCTATACAACACAAAAACTTGATTACTGTGTTGTGATTAACTACTCAAAACAAGGAGCATAGTTCACCCGGCAGCTATTACATGCAACAAATAGACTAAAAACAAAGTACAACATGGGAACAATCAACACTAACATAGGGCAAACTTGCTAACACACAGAAATTAATAAATAATCATTGAAATTTAGCGATCATTTAATATTTTTCGTTTGGCTCATCCTTCGACTGTCGGCGAGGCACGAAATTCGTGGCAGCAGTACCCGGTCGGAAGACAGCGATTTTCTCCGCCAGCTTTTCCTTTGCGCTCTTCTGCTCCAACAACTTACCCTCGTCCCTTTGAGTCTAAAAAGAATGCAGAGTCAGAACTCAAAGGCCAGTCAAAACGAGTCTAAAAAATATGAAATTCCACGGCCAGGTTACGGCGCGGTGTAAGAGAGAAGTATATTCAGGCAAATTGGGGCGTCGACGACAGGCTGATCCCCCACCATGAGTCACCGCTGGCCAACGCGCGCCGATATTCGGCGAGGACGTAGCCGCTAGTTATGATCTCGTCAATGTCCAGCTGTTGAACAACTAGCGCTTTAGATACATGGGGAAGTATACGACGCATTTTCAGGCATCCTGCGATTGATGAGAGCGCAGCCGGTTCGAATTACCCAAGTTTGCGGTACACTGGCCCCCGTCTCGCTGTGCCGACCGCGTGTTGTGTCGGTGTAAAGTAGTTCCTAAGCTAGATGAATCAGTCCTGCAGCGTGTGAGCCGCTGCTAAATAGGCCGCTAAACGCGACACATGGAGTTGTCAACAGCCCGACAACAGGCGGACGTTGCTGGGCAAAGCGCTGGTCACAGGCTGACAAAACGCGCGAGTTTACTTGTCAACAGGAAGCGGTTTATGAAATGACAACTTATCAACCTGTTGTCGACGCCCCAGTTTGCCTGAGTAGAAGTTCACTTTGGCCCGACCAGGGTTGAGCACAGATGCTACTCAGCGCACAGAAAAAAATTCGCCCGCATTTTTTGCGACGGGGTCGACTGCGGTGCAGTCGCGGCGCGCCCCTACTGGCGCCTCGCCAGAGCACGGTTTCCGCACACGCTCCTCATGGAAAGAGGAAGATTCGTGAAGAAAATAGCATATATTCCTTTTGAAAAATGAACAACTTATACAATGCTATCATAAATGCAACAGTGTTGGTTTCGCTCGTGTCGAGGGTGTCTGCAAACGATCGCCATGGAACGGGTCAATGGTTTTCCTCACGGGGACTGAATATGCTCTCGAACCGGATGTTGCCAGTATATCTAACCATTCAGACATGGATTTATTCAAATGCTTCCGTAGAAATCGAGTAAAGAGACCTCATATATAGGTGCAATTGAAGGCATTTCATAAGGGCTATAAGGCTGTAAAAGACTAGCCCATGTATGTAGTGGAGCTTCTTATGGCACAATACCCGTCTGCTGAATCCAAACGTCACTTTCGGGGAAATGGGTAAACTTGAGAGTAAACGAAAGTATGTAGTAAATATAAACCTCCTCAGACTACTTTTCGCACGATTAAAATAAAGCTTCATTAATGGCGAGCTGTCATCGAGAGTCCAAAATGTCCCCGAAGAGTGTTCGGCGTTTACATCAAAATTTCGCCCACTCCCTGACTGAAAGCTATGGAAAAAATTGAGAAACGTTCTGCATTCACACCGCAATATCCCTTACCACATAAAGCTCCTATCAGGAGAGTCGAGCAGGACGGGACAGCTCGCTAACAGGGGTGGCAGAGATTTCCAGGAAAATTTTTGAGGGGGATCGTGCATTTTTCTTCTTCTTCTTATCAGCCATGAACAGAGCATCGCATCAGAGGCGTAGGAAGCTAGCCACCTCACACGGCTTGCACCATAGATCTCGAGCAGACAAGGTTGTAGGCCTGGCCGGACATGAAAATAGATGCAATGAATCATGTCCAGCACATTCACAATCGGGGCATTTATCTGGGACTGACTGATCAATCCGATGAGTGTAGGCCTTTAGATATCTGAAGTGACCGCATTGCAGACCAGCGCGGATTGTTCGGGTACGTCGCGGTAGTCCAGCTTCGCTGTCGTCGACTCGCGGGGGCACGCCGCCATAGATTAAGTTGGGCTGAGCACCAGATAGGTACTCTGCCACGAACCGCGTATGCTCAGCCATCTGGTGTCTTCTTCGCGATAGCTCGGATGTAGCCCAGCGTTGTTGATCAACTGCAGACAGAGAAGCACTGAGCGGCGTGCGTATGCTTCTTGGGTGGGGGCCAGACGACAGAAGATGGTAATTTGGATGGGCCGGGCTCTTGACAATACTTATGAGAAATTGCTGAGACTGGAGTAAGCAGTGTTCTTTCACGGGAAGTAGGCCGGCTTCCTGATGAAGATGCGGAATAGGCGTCGACTTGTGACATCCAGTGATAAGCCTGAGGGCAGCATTCTGTGTTCTCTGCAATCTGCACCAAGAGGATTCAGAGAGATGTCTGGTCCATATAGGGGCACCATATTTCAGGACCGGCTGCACCATGGCCCTGTATGTCATACGTAGCATCGTGCATTTTTGGAATCAAAAAGTATGGGGTTTTGAAAGAAAGAAGTTACAGAAAATTATGATAGATTTGTCATAGGTCATAATAAACCATAGGAATATATCTTAGTCTATTTTTTTAAAGCAGTGATGGAGATCGCTTGCGGAAATCCCCCGAGCAAAAAGGAACAATTAATTTGAAACATTTTGCATGTTAGGAATGTGAAACATTTTAATACAATATCGGTGGGATCGTAGATTTTTTCTGAATAAAAAGTCGTTACTCCATCGAGAACCTCGCCAGCGGGCTGCTAGACTCTGCAATTCAGCTCAAGCTCGCCCAATTCGTTATTTTAAAAGCGTATTTGACTGTTTGCTAGCTTACATTACTCTCACGACTAGCATTACACTTAAAGCCACAGTCCGAGCTCAGGGGTGATTTTTGATATTATACTCCGGTCGCCGCCTACAGCAACCCTGCCAAGCGCCAAATCTCAATTCGCTCAAATAACCGAGAAAAAGCTAGGAAAAAGTCGGCCACGCCCCTTCGAAGAAAAAATGGGTAACGCCCCCTGCCAGGTTTCGGACCTCAATAGGGCAGAGACGCGCGAATGATTTTATCCAAAACCTATGTTCTTCGATTTATTTTCGGTCTGGCTTTATATTGTGGGCTGCTGCAGAACGATGGCTGCGAATAACTAGAAAATACAGGCTCGAGAAAACTCGTCCGCGAACTTCTAGCCGTTCAAGATCGAAATGTTTGAGGAGCCGTAACTCCGTTCGTAGTGAGTTCTGAGCGATTCTGGAGACACCATTGTGATCAGCGTGAAATTTGCTCCAAAATGGGCATGAAAACGAAAAATCGATTTTGAGCTTGGACTTTGGCTTTAAAGGCAGGGTTCTCGATAAAATCGGCTGTTATGCTATCACCGTAGAATGGTAGATCTGGCCATCACAAAAGTAAAAATGAGTGAAAAATTGGAGATAAGTCGCTCAGGAGAAGGTTATGGCTTGGTGTCCTCCCGCCCCCAATTATTGAGATTTGGGTAAAAGCCTGTTTTGTCAATTTTATTTCGCTTCTTAAGTGATTTGTGAACATTTCTGGAGACTACTGATTACTTGAACAGCAAAATACAAGCCGGATAAGCAAGCATTAATGAAAATCGCCCTAATTAGGAGGCCGGCCGACACCAGTAATTAGCCGTTATGCATTGTTTTTGAGCGTTGTCCCCGCTAATTTCCGGATTTTTTCACTTACTTTTACTTTTGTGATGGCCAAATCTACATTTTTATGGAGAGAGCTCAAAATTCGTTTTTATCGCGAACCCTGTCTTTAACGCAAGCAAGGGACAACTTAGTACTCAACGGTCCTTCAATTCTTTCTGATTTGATTAGCCCTTTTATTCCGTTCTCGCTCTGCCATATTGAGATTGTGACGTAATCTGTGTCAGAATTTGATGATGATTCTTTATCAATACAGTTATTCCCACTATACGGCACTGCTATTCACAGGCGAGTAAGCCGCTATGACTGAAAATAACGACGTAAACCGTGCTCGGCGCGCCGCGACCACGCCGCAGTCGACCCCGTCGCAAAAAATGCGGCTGAGAAATTCTCCAAACCATTGAGTAAGCTGTAATGAGGTAGTAATAGTTGCCCTCTGACAGTAAGGCCAGGATCATACTTGCCGCAACCAGCGAGAGCTACAGTGCATATCAGGTAAATCGATTTTCGGCCTATATTGATGGTAAACATTGCGCCGCGTCGCTCGTCGCTGGAAGTATGATTCCGGCTCAAGACTGCAGCTCGAGAACAGCTCTGTCTGCAGAGGCCATCATGAGATTCTAGGTTACGATGGGTGTACGGTAGTTAGGGCGAAGTATCAGATTTCAGTCAGGACTTCTATTCAGGGGTTATTCGGTAAGCTGAATGAAAATTTAATGCCTATTTGTCGAGGAGATTCATGCCAAATTTTCGATTTTTTTCATAAATTTGGTCAACTGGGGGGAGGGGGGGGGTCGTGGCTCCTCCGTAAATTGGCGCAACGGCCTGCTCATCCCGGGGTCCAACACACTCCCTGAACCCGTCATTTTCTCAGCCCCCCCCCCCCCTTGTGAGAAGATTTCAACGACTGCTGAGGGAAGCTGGAAAGTCATCGAATCTTAATTAATCGTTTTGTACTCTCGATTGCGCCATGATGACTAAAACAGGGAAACACGCCTGTATGGACCAAAATGTCAAACATCTATTGAATGACAGGAGTGAAAAACAACCCACTAACGACCAAAAGTATGAATTTTTCGATGCCCCGGTGGTATGGGCAGTCTAGGATGCGAATACTACATCAATAGTATGGCTGTGCGTATCTGAAGAAAGTCCCAAGATTTCATGGATGCATGTGCATGCTGAAGAGCGCTGCACTGAAGGTGCGGAGTCTTTTTGGATGCCCGGAGGACACTCATGTGCAGTCTTGTGTACGAAGAAAATAGTACAGTTACGGACAGGGTTGAGCAGGGATGTGACCCGGGGCAACAGGGGGGGGGGGGGAGATCGTAAAAATTTCCGGAATTTTTTTTTGAAAAGAAAATTTGAGGTGGGGGCTCGTAGAATTTTTGGAAAAAATTGGAGTTCTGGAAAAAACTATCTGAAAAAAGTAATTAAAAGCTGTCTTCTATTACCACAAGTTTGAAATTTTCCCCAGTTTGTCATTCAAGAAAAGCTAAAGCGATTTTTCATCCCGAGAGGGGAGGGGTTCGTTAAAAAATTTTTAATTTGTACAAAATTTTGGTCAACAGGGGGAGGGGAGGGGTCGTACCTCCGCCGAAAATTGGCGCAATCGCCTGCTTAACCCTGGTTACGGAGCATCGGAGACAGAGATCATTTGGAGCTGGAGCGCGTTTTCCTGTCCGTTTTTCTTCTTCTTTGCCGCCACATCGAGGGTTTTGTCATAGGCGGAGAAACTGGGCGACCAATAGTGGATTCGTCCACAGATCCATTATAATCAGCGTAGTAGGTCTCTTCGGACAATTAAATAAATGTGCGGTGTTATGGCCGATGGAACCGACAAATATCAGATTTGCTGCTGTCAATCTTGCTGACGTAAGACATTAGCATTGTAGAGTGACCGCAGCGCAGCGATGCGAGTGTAGCCCTTCTTCCGAGTTGAGTCTCGGATTTGCAGACTGGGGGCGGTACTTCTCCTAGCACAGAATTTACGGCTGCCTTCTCAAGATGACACCGTACGAACTTGGTGTGCTCCTCGCGCAAAAGACGGAGTCCTTATTGCTGTGAGTTGCCATCTCTGCAAGTTGACTTTGCTTGGAGCATCGGCAAATGGCTTTCTTCTTCTTCTTCTCAGCCATGAACAGAGCATCGCATCAAAGGCGTAGGAAGCTAGCCACTTCACACGGCTTGCACCATAGATCTCGAGCAGATAACATTGTAGGTCTGGCCGGACATGAAAATAGATGCAATGAATCATGTCCAGCACATTCACAATCAGGGCATCTATCAGGGACTGACTGATCGATCCGGTGAGCGTAGGCCTTTAGATATGTGGAGTGGCCGCATCGAAGACCAGCGAGGATTGTTCGGGTGCGTCTCGGTAGATCGGCTTCGCTGTCGTCGACTCGTGGGGGCACGCCGCCATAAATTGGGTTGGGCTGAGCATCCGACAGGTACTCTGCCACAAAGCGCGTATGCTCCGCCATCTGGAGTCTTCTGCGGGAGAGCTCGGATGTAGCCCAGCGTTGTTTATCGACATCAGACAGGGAAGCATTGAGCGGCGTGCGTATGTTTCTTGGTTGAGGCCCGGACGACAGAAGATGGTAGTTTGGATGGGTCGGGCTCTTGACAATACTTATGAGAAACTGCTGAGACTGGAGTAAGCAGTGCTGTTTTACAGGGAGTAGGCCGGTTTCTTGATGAAGATGCGGAATAGGCGTCGATTTGTGACATCCAGTAATAAGCCTGAGGGCAGTATTCTGTGCTCTCTGCAGCTTGCACCAAGAAGATTCAGAGAGATGTCGAGTCCAAATAGGGGCGCCATATTCCAAGACCGGCTGGACCATGGCTCTATAAGTCGTACGTAGTACCTCCTTCGTGCTGCCCCACGAGGTTCCAGCCAAGGCGCGGAGAATGTTCTTGCGCGAGTTAGCAGAGGCAGCTCGTATACGCGTATTTTCATGAAATCTTAAAGAGGGGTCCAGGAAAACTCCCAATAGTCGAGGATGCTTAGACAGTGGCAGCTCGTGGCCATCCCACATGACTCTGGGATGAAGCCGATGTTCAATAGTAGCCGTTGTACATAGAGTAGCACTTGATTTGGAGGCAGAGACAGTCAGCGACTTTGATTTAAGATACACTGCCAGGGTCCGTAAGTAGTCATTCATGGTAGCAGTGGCTTGATCAATAACTGAGTCCATGCTTACGATGGTGATGTCATCAGCGTACAGGCACAGATGAGTACCAGTTGGTGGCACAGGAAAATCAGATAGAAACAGCGAAAATAGGTTAGGGGATAACACTCCATCTTGAGGGACACCGGCTGTCAGGGGGGCCGAAGACGACAGATGTCCGTCGAACTTGACACGAATAGACCGGTTCTTGATGAAGCTATTAATCCATTATTTAGACCAACTGGGCATGTCCAATTCCAGAATGTATTCTGAGAGGAGCGGAAGACTGACGCTACCAAAAGCAGCGGTAAGATCTATGGCAACGACGAGGTTTCTACCAGCCGGGCTTGCTGTCAAATCCAGCGATTATGTGCTCGGTAATCGACGTCAGGGCTGTGACTGTGGAATGCTCCTTCTTGAAAGCATGCTGGTGGGTGTTGTGCTGTAAGGCGTTTTGGGGGAGCGGATTGACGACTCTTCCCGCAAGCTTGGCAAGGGGGGGGGAAGGAGGGGGGTGGGGGAGTGGGGGGCAGGCCTACCCGGCGGCTTGCCTGGCTTGGCGATGGGGATGACGACAGCTTGTTTCCAGCGGGCCGGAACAACACCAGAACTGAAAGACGAATGAATAAGATCAGAGAGCAGTTCGTAATAGGATTCAGGAATATGTTTGAGATGAACAGCCGAAATCCCGTCGGGTCCCTCAGCACGCGAATTTTTCATCGATTTGATGACCTTGTCGATGGCGGAAGGAGAGATAGCAGGGACATCCAGTCGACTGAGTTTCCTGATTGCTCGCATTGTTCATCTGTGTTGCTTATCCCGAGGCGATGACGCAGATGCAAATAGTTTGCCGAGCAGACAAGCAGCCTTGTATCCGTGCTCGAATCTTCCAGACGGAAACTCGAGCATGTTGCGGTCAATACTCATCTTTTTGCCTGAAAGCCGCTTCAAAGTGGTCCAGGCTTTTTTGGCATCCACGGTAAAATCGATCGACTCGGTGAGCTCTTTCCAGCGTTGCTGCTTGTGTTCATTTAGCAATGCGGTGATGTTTTCCGACAGCTGCTGTATCGCTGGATCATTGGGGTCCGATCTTCGTTTGTCGTCTCTCATAGTGATTAGTTCAAGCACTTCACTGGGCACGTTCGGGTGAAAAGTCCTCACACGTCCAGTAGGGATAGCAGCTTTGCTAGCACGTCCTATGGCATCCACTATGAACTTCTCCTTGTCGTAGACTGAGCCGTTCCATGGGTAGCTGGCCGCCTGGCTGAGCAATACCTCTTTGAATAAGTCCCAGTTAGCCTTACGATAATTAGAATAGGACTTACAACGAGAGCCAGAGAACGGAGCAAGCAAACTATTAAGTGACAGATCCAATGATATAATTATGGGAACATGATCACTGGTCAGTGCCACATCAGTAGACCAGGTACAGGAAATAGCCAGCGAGGATGATACAAACGTGATGTCGGGTGAGGAGGGTCTGCACACCGCTGGAAGACGAGTGGGAGAATCCTCATTGATGGGAACAAGATCACAATCATCAGCGAAAAGCTCAATGAGTTCACCTCTATTATCAGGCTCTAGAGGAGAAAACCACGAAGGAGAATGAGCATTAAAATCACCAGCTATTACAACCGAACTTGATGATAAGGCAGCATGGACATCATGTAAGTAAGGCGTGGGATCAAATGAAATGGGACAGGATGTGGTGGGGGTATATAGACATTGACAATATCAAGGGGGCCACTTTGTAGTACAATATGAACTCCAAGACATTCAACAACATCATCATCGGGAAGAGCAATAATGTGAGAAGGGATAGATGAATTCACAAAAGTTGAAACACCACCGCCATGGGAAGTAACATCGGCATGGATCGGGAAGAGACTTCGCGTGCATTGTTGAAGGTTGGCGCCAACTCGGTGCACCTATGTTATAACACATGGCACCGAGTTTGGGCCAACTTTTGAAAGTGAACGCGAAGTCTCTTCGCGATCCATGCCGACGTTACGTGGAACATGATAGGATAGATAACCGGGAAGACGGGGGAGGGAGGAGGAAGAAATTCTAAGCTTGGTCTCCTGCAGGAGAATGACATCAGGTTGAGTGCGATCTACATACACTGTGAGTTCAGCAAGTTTGGCACGTAGGCCATTGATATTTAGTTGATAAATGCTAAGACCATGCTGAGGAACCCTAGGAGGATTTACAGAGCAAGACATAAAACAGTAAGCATGAGTGTAGTCATCATAGCTGGACAATCCCGAACATTTGAGGTGCACCCAGCCAAGGCAACCGCCACATTGAATGCTTGCATGTTGAGCAGATAGTCCGCAGTGACAGCAGGGATATCGTGGTGTCTTGCTGCGTGGTCCCGGATTCCTCTCAATGCCAGCTCGTAGAAGTAGAATACAGAGGAGTGCAGCAGCCAGCCATCTACACTCCCAATACGAAAAAACTCCACATGGAGTGATTGATGTTCGTTTGATGAGCCTCCATATGTCGACTCCACAGATCCACCACGCGTAGGTTGAACATCTTGGATCCAAGAACCGGCTGAGGCACACTGTCAGATAAGGAGCCTTTTATACCCCTATCATTGTTAATACTTTTGTCTAAAGTTGTTGATGGCGGCGCACCCGTCTTTTGTCTGAGTTGCGGGAAGTGCCACATATTTGACGGTAGAGCACGCCCCAGCCGTTGCACCGCCAACCCGTTTTCCACCGCCAAATAACCGTCTCCGTGTATTGGATTTCTCTCTATCTGCGGTACAACCGACAATTCGACTCCTCCCCATTTTTGCTCCCGCCGTCTCACCGACAAGCCTTTTTACCCCGCTGAACAACCGTCAGCGTGTCTGAGTATCGATGAAATACAACCGAAACGCCCGAAAATTTTTAGTCTGCAATATTGCATCAACGACGTCAAGGTCGCAACATTGCAGGCGAGTCCCTGATCCACGCGGCAAGCGGCGGCAATGTCATTGCGAGAAGTTTTCATTCCGCTGGTGTATAACTAGGGCCTAAAGTCATCCACTCTTCACACTCAGACATTGGTGGGGATGTTCCCGAAAACGACAACGGAACTTCCCTCGAAACAACTGGGAAACTTTCCCTGAATCGAGGGGAGGCAGAGGGGACCGTCGGCCAGCATGTCTTCCTTTGTTCTCCCGATCGCCGGTCATCTCCATGCCCTCGCAACCCATCACCCAATGTTCACTGATTGATCAAAAATCAGCTTGCCAAAACTCGTTGTTTTCAACAGTTCCCTGTTCTCAGAAAACTTGAAAGGGTCAGAAATATTCACCTCTTACGACAGGTTACAAGGAAGCTTATTATCTCGCCCTGAAATCCGGACAGAGATACCCTAAAACTGTCCTTGAGTGGCAAATCCACCCCTAAACTTGCGAAGTGCGAGACCACCCCGAGACTAGCCAGTGTGAGTCACCGTATACGCTTCGGCTTTGTTTTTTCGTTCATCATGCTCGGAGGGAGGCCATGGGAACAACCGTAAAGCGAACATTCGTTGTGTATAATTCGAGGGGCGAGACGTCTCCTTCCGGGGGAACGTCTCGACCCTCTCCACTCTACCGAGTGTTAACGACTAAATCAGGCCTATTGTCCTCGGGAACTTCCCCACAAATATCTGAGCATGCATATCGCGACAGGCATAGCGAAACCTGCCCTGACTTTAAAGGAACGGGATAGAACGCGCTCCAACGCTAGATTATTTTTTTGCTCCCGATGCTGTGTCACTGTGGTCCGAAGCAAATGCATAAAATCTAAATTGGATTCACCGGCGAAATCGCGTCGGACCGCACTACGGATATCGCCAAATTTGTAAAAACTCAATCACTGGGTAAACCGGATGTCTCACTATCAGTCTTAATCCACCTATGAGACCCGTTATGTCGAACTTCAACCACTCCAATCTGATCGGACGGTCACACAATCCGATTTAAAAGGTAGCCGTAATTGTATTTCGCGTTTCTTACACGTTTCACCCGATTTGGGATCAACTCGAAAACCCAACTCTCGAGACAGATCAGATTATGGGAGAAACATCCACCTGGATATCCGGAATCATACAACTTTACATACCTTCTGTATCGTAACCTTGAACACATGCCCGTTGCCATCCACCGTAAAAACGGAATATCCATCATACCAACTTAGCTGAAAACATGACATAACTAAAAATCAAATCAGACTAACAATTTTCTTCGAACAAATTATCTTACATTTTTCATGCGATACTCAAATCTGAGCAATCGTGGATTCATAATCAGCCGCGGAAATGACACATACTTCACTCGCCATCGGCACCTCACCGTGCCATCTTCAATCACCGGAATAACACTAACGGCCTGGAATGCAAAGAAAAATTACACGCATAGAAAAATTCTCAATTTAAAATGCACACAAATACAAACTTTACTCAACATTTACCTCCATTTGCACATGCGGAAGAGTAAACTGTCCCAAAACGCTGATGGTCCCAAAGTGCTGCTGAAGCTGCTCAATCCCGCTGTACGAAAAAAAAACCAAACATTAAACAAGAAAAAAAACGGCAGGAAACTGAATGCAGACAATAATCACAATATTGAGAGAGATACTTCACTGTACCTCCAGTTTATCAGAAACGGCTAACTCTAACAAGGGAACTACTACAGTCCGTTTCAAAATTATAAAGGCACCCCCAAAAATGGCAATTTCGCTCACAGGTCATAGAATTTTGAGCCGAGACCAATCCCATTCGATTCAGCATAGCCGAAAACCTTAGTAAATTTTCTTTATGGAAAACACATCTTCATACCCTTCAAGAAATATTCGCCAACCAGGGTCAAGCGGAGTTGCGAAATTTCGCAACGGGTTGTGGGGGGGGGTCGCAAAAATTTTGACTTAAAAATGAAGGTTAGGGGGGACCGCAAAAAGTTCGGATCAAAAATGAAAATTTGGCGAAGATATCCCGAAATTTTTCAATAATTTTGGTCTTCAAAGGAAAGGAGGGAGCCCGACTAGCGATCGAATTTTCGGCGGCTGACAGTTTTAGTGATCAAATATATCCATCATACATAGGTTTTCCGGACCCGAATGTTCAAAAAACTGTAACCTCCTGTCTCATGAATTAATCGTGTCTCGGGGGGGGGATCGCAAAATTTCGGATTTTGGAGAAAAAAATTGATCACGGGGGGGGGCTCGCTCCGATTCCGGAAAAATACGCAACGCCCCGCTTGACCCTGTCGCCAACATAATATCCGACCGTTTCAACATTATAAAGGCACCCCCCGCCGTGCTTCTTTATCTCCCAAAGTCAGGGTCAAGCGGGGCGTTGCGTATTTTTTCGGGATCGGAGCGAGCCCCCGTGATCAAATTTTTCTCCAAATCCGAAATTTTGCGATCCCGAGACACGATTAATTCATGAGACAGGAGGTTACAGTTTTTTGAACATTCGGGTCCGGAAAACCTATATATGATGGATATATTTGATCACTAAAACTGTCAGCCGCCGAAAATTCGATCGCTAGTCGGGCTCCCTCTTTCCTTTGAAGACCAAAATTATTGAAAAATTTCCGGGATTTTCCTTTGAAGACCAAAATTATTGAAAAATTTCGGGATATCTTCGCCAAATTTTCATTTTTGATCCGAACTTTTTGCGGTCCCCCTAACCTTCATTTTCAAGTCAAAATTTTTGCGACCCCCCCCACAACCCGTTGCGAAATTTCGCACCCCACTCCGCTTGACTCCTGCCCAAAGTTTCAAACCTCTTGCACTCCACTTGAAAGGCAACACTTTCGTGTACCTCTCTGGCATTATGCCTCGTGTATACAAACTCTCAAGTGAGGAACAAGCCCAAGTGAAAGCGTTGCATCAGGCTGGCCATTCGAATCGCTTCATCGCCACTCAGCTTCGCCATTCTCCAAGATGCATTGATAGCTCGTCAAGAATTCGGAATCCTACAGAAAAAATAAGAACGCTGGAAGACCACGAGTGCTGTCTGACAAAGATGTCCATCATATTCGGCGTTCCATGTCCATTTCTACGAAGTCAGTGAACCAGGTCAGGTGCGAGCTGGCTCTTCCTGCGTCAAAGACGACGGTATAGAGAGCCGTAAATGACAGTCCTGTCATTGTTCGGCAGTCTATACCAAGGCTCCAAAGCTGACTGATCTCCACAAATCCGGCCGACTCCAGTTTGCTCGTGAGAATATGAAAACGGATTGGGAATCGGTAAGTTGTGTGGCACCCCAAGGCGCTTTTCGCTCATCTTTTCTGACGCAAAGAAGTTTAACTAAGATGGCCCTGATGGTTTTCATAATCACTGGAGAGATCTCAGGTAAGAGCCGCTTTTCTTCAGCAAGCGCAACTTCGGCGGTGGGTCACTATTGTTTGGTCCGCATTCTGCACCAGTGACGTTCTCCATCTGGCTCTTGTTTCATGTCTAATTGATTCCTAGGAGTCCCAGAAGGTGCTCGCTGACCACCTCCTGCCATTTCTGACAAGGGAAGTATACAAAGCGTAGATCTGATCTGCCAAAACGACTAGTGCCGTTAGTATCTCTTGTGGCTCAATAGTAAAACTGCGCAGTATCCCGCCGCGAGCCGCAGGTTCCAAGAAGTTACAAGCTTAAAAAGCTCATTTTTTGTGCTTTTTGTACCTTCCAAAAAGCGCGTTGTTGTTCGGAAAATCCGGAAACGGACCTCATAAATGTGTTCAGCACCCAAAACTATCACCCTGAGCAAATTTTGGGTGAACGAACACTTTCCGTACTTTGTCCAGACTGACAGCGTTTTGGACTTGTACGGATTTTCGGTTGGGCACTTATTTCTACTAATTGAGGGCTCTGGAAGCGTTTTAGAAAAATGTTCCAGATTTGACTTAAAATTCTCCCAGAAGGTTTTTTTGGGGCGCTGATCACGATTCTGTGATTTATTAGCCGATTTCCGAAAGTTTTCGGCTCATTTCGTTTAAAGCTTCCCAACCGGGGAAAATTTCGAGGGAAAAACGCCACTTTCGAGATTTCCGGTTTTCTACGATAGATATGTCTCAAAATCATTTGCTGAGGGTTATTTAGAGTGCCAAACACGAATCTGGAGTCCGTTTATCGATTTTTTGCAGATTACGGTAGGTTACGGTGGGTATACGGTAGTTTGATCAAAATCTCAGATTTTACTCAAAATTTGTATACGGGGGTTATTCGGGGTGGAGAATACGAATTTAACGTCCGTTTGTCGATTTTCAAAACACTAAGGTGGGTTTTGACCCCTAAATGACATGTTACCTACCGTAACCTACAGTAAACCTCAAAATTTCGACAAATGGACTCCAGATTCGTGTTCACCACCCTAGGTTACCGCGACGTACAACTTTTGAGCTAAATCCGAGAAAAATTTTTGAAACTCCACAAAAAAATGCCTGATGGGTACCCTTGCCTTTTCTCCAGGCTTAAAAAATGCTCATAACTTTTTTGAACCTGCGGCTCGCGGCGGGATACTGCGCATTTTTACTATTGAGCCAGGAGAGATACTAACCATACCAGTCGTTTTGGCAGATCCGACCTACGCTTTTTATACTTCCAGTGTGAGAGGACGTCGTCCTCAGAAGTACGTTTTCATGCAGGACAACGCCTCGGTCCACGGCAGCCGGTCAACTGTCGAATGGCTTAACAGCGAGAATATCGCTCTTCTGATGTGGCCACCTTGTAGTCCTGACCAAAACCCGATTGAGAACATCTGGGGGATTATCGTTAGGCAGATATACTCTAATAGCGTGCAGTATAACAATATCGGTGACCGCAAGAACGCCATTCTGAGAGCTTTGGACAATTTGGACCCCACTCTTTTGAAGAAGCTTAAGGATTGTATGCCAAATAGCATTTTTGATGTTATTGCTAATCATGGTGGACCAATCCGTTATCATTCTGTTGTTAACTTTTATTTTTGTAAATGAATTTATCGTTATTCTAAAGTGCTTTTATAATTTTGAAACGGTGTTATTTTAAGTTGCCGAATATTTCTTGAGGAAGTGTGACGAAATATTTTTGGAAATAACGTTGCTTTATGTTTTCGACTATGCTGAATCGTATGAAATTGGTCCCAGCTCGAAATTCCTTGATATGCGAGCGAAATTGCTTTGCTATTTTCTGGGATGCCTTTATAATTTTGGAACGCACTGTGTAAGTCATAGTAACCACTAGCGAGACCTAGCGAAGTTTTCGCTCAAGAAAACTTTCATGTGCGCCAACTTCCTGAGGCAAATTAGTTTGTCAAAACGGTGTTGACTGGCTTCCGTATAACCGAAAGTTGCTGTCCGTATGGACTCTCCTGAGCAGAGCAGGCTGCCGCACATTTGCAGCAGGGGGTCGGGTATGAAAATGTGGGATTAAAAAGCAATACATAAGAAGCCAGATCGTCGGTTGCTACCATCATCACATTTACGAACCCTTCCGTTTGTAATGTTCCCAAGCTGTTATACTCGCTTTACCATCCCTGTCATGTTAAGAAAAAAAAACACTCGCATTTTAGATGTGGTTTCCCTTGTCCGTGGATGTTTATGTTTTTGTGAAGCAGATTTTGATAAGCTCAGACTTTCAACATTTATAAAACTGGTTTATGGAAGTTAGTAAATCAAAATGACTGAGCGGTTGTAATGTGTGACGAACAGAGAAGATGCGGAAGTGAAGCTGCTGCTTGTTTCGTCAGACTGACGAGGAAGTGTCTCCAGAGTTTCGCGTACTTCTCAAAACACGCTGCACTCTTCTCAAGATGCATAGGTACATAATTTCATATCAGTTTTCTTCGCTACACAAAGGCTAAGATTTCGCATGAAAAAAATTGGCAAAATCTCGCTGTTTCAATTCTCCTTTTTTGATGACGTCCTGCACATTCCCATCTGGGCCCTGAACCCATTTCACGACGTCCTGTACACCCCTACTGGGGTACTGCACCCATTCCATGACGTCCTGTACATTCTAACTGTGGATCTGCGCACTTTCTATGATGTCCTGCACACTTCCATTTGAGTCCTGCACACTTCGTATAACGTCCTGCACACTCCCACTGGTGTCCTGCACACTTTCTATGACGTCCTGCTCACTCCCACTGGGCTCCTGCACACTTTCTACGACGTCCTGCACACTCCCACTAGGGTCCTGCACACTTTCTATGACGTCCTGTACACTCCCATTTGAGTCCTGCACACTCCCGCTGGGGTCCTGCACACTTTCTATGACGTCCTGCTCACTCCCACTGAGGTCCTACACACTTTCTACGACGTCCTGCACACTCCCACTGGGGTCCTGCACACTTTCTATGACGTCCTGCACACTCCCACCTAGGTCCTGCACACTATAGATAACGTCCTGCACACTCCTCAAATCCTGGCGGTTCTGAACGGCGTCCCATCCACCACTATTAAATGCCTCTCGCCTTGATTAGTGCTTAGCCTTTCTAGCGCTAGACAACTCGTAGAAGTTTTCATGACCCAATGCCAAAAGTGCGCCCCACGGACAAACTCGGTTGCCCCGAAGCGCGCAAGAGGTGATTCAGGCTGATTTTTTGGTAATCGATGAGTGTCCTACCCACCCAAATGTTGGTAAACTCTGGTCCCGCCGTAGTGACCTGTTGATTTCGATTATCACAGCGCGGAGCGGTGGCTTTTTCGTCGGAACCTCCTTATCACTAGTTATATTTCACCGAGGCCCACCGCTCCGCTGCTGATATTGATCGAAATCAACAGGTCACTACGGCGGTACCAGGGTTTACATACATACAAACATCGGGACATAACTGCTTTAAGTATAAGGATTCCAAATGTAATGTACATTTCCAGAACCACTTCTGGACGCAAAGACCGAATATGCCAATCGCAGTTGCCTGGACTCACTCCGAAAAAAGTTATCAGCGTTTTTTAAAGCTTCGCGGTAAGGTAAGGGTACCCCCATGAAATTTTGAGGGTGATTTAGATTTTTTCCGGTTTTTACTTAAAACATGTAAATAGGGCTAATCCGGGGTTCGCTTGTCAAAATTTTAAGGTATACTATAGGTTACGATAGGTAACATGCTATTTATGAGGCAAAACCTCCTTTAATAATTCGAAAATCGACAAATGGACATCGAATTCGTACTCAGCACCCCCAAATAACCTCCACATGAAACCTTTGAGACAAATCTGAGATTTTGACCAAACTACCGTACACCCACCGTAATCTACCGTACGCTGTCAAAAATCGATAAACTGACATCAGATTCTTGTTGAACACTCCAAAAAACCCTCAGGGGCCGAATGCATCAACAGGCCGGGTTAAGGCAGGGGCAGGGCAGTCTGCGCCATTGAAGATCTCCATAAATCACAAAGTCGATCGTGCTGCCCCAGCTAGGAGACAAAGGCAGCTAAAGCAGCGAAAAGCACTGCTGGGGCACGATTGATAAGCTGATCTACTGCCCTCGCACTGCGATCGTCGAAGATGCCGACTGCCCTGCCCCAACCCGGCGCGCTGATGCATCGGGCCCCAGAAGAACGATTTGAGCCACATCTGTCGTCACATTCCGGAAATCGTTTGAAGTCGATTTGACCGTCGAATTTTTCTCCCGTTGGGGAGCTTTGAACGAATTTAGTGTAAAACTTTGGAAAAACAAATAAACCTCAGATTCGTGATCACCATACCAAATAATCCCCAAGGCGAATTATAAGCCAGATGTGAAATATTTTTCTTCAACGCTTTTAGAGCCTTGTAACCGGTAAAATCAACGCCCAACCGAAAATCCGTCCAAGTCCGAAACGCTTTCAGTCTGCACAAAGTTCTGAAACTGTGCTTTCGCCCAAACTTTGCCTAGGGGGGTTGTTTTGCGCCCTGAAAACGATTATGAGCAGGGCTGTGCGGAAATCTTTTTCAAAATTTTCGGAAACGGAAACGGAAGAAAAATAGCCAAAAAACGCCGGAAACGGAAATTCGGAAACGGAAACGGAAGAGATCATAAAACTATGAGTTGTCTCACTCTCACGTTCAGTCGCTGCTCATTGGTTACAGTTCCACTTCGACAACCTATGGTTTCAGTCAATAAATCAATAAATATTAAAACTACATAAAATCTCTATAAGGCCTTCTACGATTTCGGATCTTCGCCTTGGAATAAATCCGAAAAGGCAGTTTCAAAAATTTATTTAGTATATGTAGCGGCCCCTCCGAAACAGTGTACAGTCTGTCCCCCAGAAAGCATTCCAGGCTGTAGCAGGTGCAGATGAAGCGGACGCCCGCGTTGCGTGTTCAATGCCGATAGAAGTGAACCTCCAGGTTCTCACAGGCGACTTTCTAGATTTTCTGTTGAGCCTTTATTTTGAAGTCTATCAAAGCAAATACCGCAAGATCAAATTCAAGAAGTAGAAAAATTACTCAGTAACGACAGGAAAAATTACTATATTTCTTAAGATTCTAGAATTTTAGAAACCCGAACTTTGCTGAGGATCTAAGCTAGGCTTAGATATTTGATTGAACACCACAGGTCGAAAGTGTTTTTCAACCTCTCATGATACCTACAAGCACCACTGCCTTGACCCACTACCATTACCCGTGCAGCACAATTTTCTTCCGTTTCCGGGCCTCAAAAGTCGGAAACGGAAACGGAACGGAAATGCCCAAAAAACACCGGAAATACGGAAACGGAATCGGAAACGGAACAGTTCCGCACAGCCCTGATTATGAGGTCCGTTTCCGGATTTTCGTAAAACTAATTTCGCCGAATATTCGACTCATTCGGAATATTTCTAAAAATCGACTTTAGCTAGTTCAAGTGGTTATTTATATTCCATTATTACTCGTAAAAGAAATTACTTGATCACTTTTGAGTAATAATCGGAAACTACCCTGATATCCAGCTTTATTGTCATTTAATAATTATTCAAAAACTACCCGAATATTTTGTAGAATCTGACAAAAACGTTTCTTTAAATGCCTCGAGTGTATCATTCGCAAACGAAAAAAATTATACGATTTTTATGGAACAAAAAAAAAACTTGAACAATTCAATATTTAATGTCCGAAAAGGACGACAGATCCAGGAGGCTACCTAACACTCAATTCGAGCAAACATCCGAATCTAAAAAACCAGTCTGAATGAAGCGATTTTGATAGCCGAATCATTCGGATATCGAAAGTCAATTCATTGGATATTTTGAAAAACCAACACTTCAAGAATCTCAAGTAATTTGATGCTCAATTAACTTTGTAGTCAGAAACTACAGCTCGGGCTAGTAAAAGTAAGCCGGATGCGCGACTGCATCGCGCGATTTCTTCGAAAAATTCCTCTACCATCTAGCAACTTGCCGCATTATCTCTTTCGACTTCTTGAATTCAAAAACAAAATGTTCAAGCAGGCTATGTCAACGAATCTAGAGGAGGAGTGGAATAGCTATAGGTCAGCTACAAAAGCATTTGGAAAAAAAAGCTTTTCAGATTTAACATTTCGGTGGAAAAAAGGGTTATTGAATCCGGCAACAGAAATGCGTTTTTCAATTTTATTGGCACACGAATTAAGCCCAGAGAACGTGTTGGCCCTTTGTATAATAGTAATGGAGAATTTCTCACTTCTGATTACGATAAAGCTGAGCTGCTTGCTGACACTTCTGAGAAGGTATTTTGGAATGACTCCCCTGTAACAGCTGTTTCGGATGTGATTTTGACATCAACTATGATGCATGACTCTGTTTATTTTCATCGTAATACTATTTTGGAACTTCTTTCAAAATGGCCCGAGAATGGCAGCTCACATCTCCACGCCTTTGGAAGTTCTTTTCAATTTGATATTTCACAGGTCAGAGGTTCCAACTAGGTGGAAACATTCCTTAGTGGTCCCACTGCCAAAGGAGTCTCAGCACTCTGAGGCATCCAATTATAGGCCAGTAAGCATCACCTCGATTTTCTGTAGACTTTTTGAAAAAATTTTCAAGATGGCTATTGTAACATATCTCGAGGATAATAAACTGCTGTCTGATCGACAACATGGGTTCAGGAAAGGGAAGTCAACTGTTACTCAGCTCAGATGATTGAAACGCCAAATCAGTGGACTTCCAGTTTAGATAGTAAAAATAATGTGGATGTTATCTATTTTGACTTTCAAAAAGCATTTGACAAAGTTGACCACAAAAAGTTTATCCACAGACTTGATCAGCTTGGCATCCACGAAAAAAAATTGTCAGCTGGATTAAAGCCTTTCTGACAGACAGAACCTTCCAGGTTCGTGTTAATTCTTCCCTTTCCGGCTGTGGAAGTGCTCCAAGTGGGGTTCCACAGGGGGGAGTCTTATCTCCTATTCTGTTTAACATTTATGCTTATGACATTCCTCAAATTGTTGAACGGTGTGGTGTTAGGTGTGAAGTTTTTGCGGATGACATTAAAGTGTACCGTGAAGTAGGCGGTGATGGAGTCACACTCTTACAGAGTGGTATTGATGCAGTTTATTGCTGGTCCCTAGCTTGGGGCCTTCCCCTCTCGGTCGTGAAAACAAAAGCATTGCACCTGGGACATTCCAACAACCAGGCCGATTACAAAATCAATGATGTACCAATCGAGGCGGTCGACAAAATTAAGGATCTTGGATTCATAGTCGATAATAAACTCCTTTTTGATGAACATTGTAGGCACATTGCTGCTAAAGCGCAACAGAGGCTCTTTTTATTATTCAAGTCCTTACGGTCTAGAGAACCGCAGCTACTGACCAAAGCTTATAAGATTTACGTCCGGTCTGTGTTGGAGTATGGGACCTGTGTTTATGCACCGCATCAGCAAATGCTAGTTCAAAAACTAGAAGCGGTTCAACGTAGCTTCACGAGGAAGGTCTTCATACGGGCAATGGGATTTTCGTATAGTACAATTCCTAGGGGATACATTAGGAATAAGAGGTTGCATTTGGACTCGCTTGCTGTTAGAAGGAGGAAAATGACTTAAATTTGGTTTTTAAAATGTTGAATGGTTCGGTAGGATTGAGCCTTTCCGAGTTTTTTACCCTCATACGTTCAAATACAAGAGGACAAAGGTACAAACTTGGCTTCCTTAGGCCTCGTTCCCAGACTAGGCGGCATTTCTTCACCATTCGTGCGGGATTGGATTACCTGAGCTTGAGCAAGAAATGGGAAGTTCCATCCACCCACTCTGGTTTCAAAAATATTGTCGGCCAGTATCTTCAACAGGAGTCAATTTCATTATAGCTTCTTTGGTAGTAGTGTTTCGTTTTAGTGATTGAATTTGTGGTTTTTTCTGTCTTAATTTTTTTCATTTGCTGTTAATTCACATGTGTCTCGGCACATGTAATAAATATGAAATGTATTAAGGCATTTTAAAGTGCCCTTTCTTAGTCTCGCCGACGACTTTTTAGTTTTTCTCTTCATATTTTATAACCGATTGGGTTGAGTAGTGGCTGAAGAATTTTGGAAAATGAAAAAAGGGACTAGGAAATTTCATTTACGATCCGCTTCGACAGCGCAGCGCGGCTATCCACCCGGATATATCTAAAGCCGGGTCCTGACAGTCCCGGTGGGAGCAAGTTTACGAATACGACTTTTCTTCAAATTCCAAATAAATCAATACGTTTGAAAATATATTCCCATTCGATTCGAATGAATTTTCGCCAACTTCTTGAATCACTTTTCCATTTTTAAATTGCTGAGCCGGATTTCAGAAAGCTGCCATAAATTAAAAAAAAATCATATACAACAATCAAAAAAGTTGTGTGAGTTGCGAAATGGTTCAATATCCGAAAATTTAGTTGTTCGATTTTCCGAGCGAATTTTTCCCAGAAAGCTCAGTGACTTGAATTCCTAAAATAATGGAATACTCGAAAAAAAAAAGATAAATTACTTTAATATTATAAGAACTACTAAACCCTTCGGCTCCGTTTAGTTCCTACCCTCATCAGATGAGATTGAAGGTATTCAAAATAATGAAATATTGGACTTACTCAAAAAAAAATAATAAATAATAGAATAATCGGTTCAGTTTTTCACGGCCAAATTCAGAAAGTGAGGATTCGAATATTTGCCACCCAAAAAATACACAATTCGAGTTTTTCTCGCTAAATTGAATAATTATTCACTAATGATTACCCGAATTAATTTGGTCTTCTTTTTAGGATCAATCGCAATTTTTAAAAATAAATTTCCCTTATATTGCACATGATAGTTTTGAAAAGACCGAATAGCAAAGAAAATTCAGACTAATTTGAAGTCCTGAGTGAATCGAACCTTAAAAAAAGCGTCTCATTCCCGGAACAAAAAGCATAATCAAGTCTTATTTAAACTCGTATTTAGCCCAGCCAAAGCTGATCCATACTGCAGTTAACCTCAAATGGATTAATATTCATTTTGGAACAACCAGCTTATCCCGGAAATCAAACTACATTTCACTGGAAGGAGAAAATAAAAAAATGAGTTAACCAAGGAAAAAATATTCGTTTTTTGGGTATTCGAATATCAGGTATCGTTCTGTCCATGCGTAATCCCCTCAAAACAAGTCCGCTCACCGCACGCTCGCTCATTACGTCATCCATTAATTTAGCCCGTATCGATCGATAGTGCGACACGCGAGGTGGCTACGGAGGCGCATGCGCACGGACGTTTCTATAACAAAAAACGCACACATTTAGTATATTACTCTAAAATTCGATCGAGTGGATCACATCAGAGCCGATTGAAAATTTCAAGCGCATTTTTATTATAATATTCTTGTTATTGTTTTACTTCTTATATTAATTTTATTATATTATTTGATTTTGTTCGAAATTTTTAAAACCCAATATTAGACAATTTTGAAGCAGCAGCACTCGAATTTTCTACTAAATTTCAGTTTTTCATAGAAAACCTCTCGGGATCAGATTAAAAGCCTCCTTAGAAGGAATCGGGCGGAGCAAGAATCCACAGAGGATGAATGTGCCAACGCAGGCGACTTCGCCTTATACGACCATGTGAAAGACTTCATAGCCTCTAATAAATAAATAAATATTAAAAATATACTCACTATCGTTTGAGACAGAAAATCTGATCATCACAGAACACATCTCGGCGATAGAACGTATAGTCAAGACGTGCTTTGAACATCAATGGCACCTAAACTCAGGCGAAATTCCATACTATTGATCTTTCTCAAAATCAATAAATACTACAGTGGACTTACCGTTTCCAATACCCGTTTCTGCACATGTTCCAGTTGACATGGCGCCGGCTTCTCATGTGAATGGTCGATGTCTGTTGAGAAAGCAGAACGACAGCAGGACTGTCCTGCTGCGGCTCGCCGTACACATGGCGCCAAATGCCGCAGCAGCATTCGCCTCACCGATGGAGGACAACTGCAAGGGAAACGCGGTACGAACGCAGGAGAACTGGCCGCGCAGGCACCACTATCGATCAACAGCTGCAATGCAATGACGCCTGCCGCGCCACAACCGATCGATATCGAGCGCAATCGGCCCAAAGTGCCACATGAAAGATAGTCAACGTATAAATAATTCAATGGACTTAACCATATAAACGGGAACATTGCCACAAATATCTTTAATATTCATATTCTCAATCTTCTGCACTAGAACAACAAACTTCATCAAACAGTAACGGTAGATACAACTGAACAAAGACTACTTATTAATAGAATCTTACTATGTAAGTTCTTTCTAAATTCTATTCTTTATAAAGTTCCTCGTCTTTTCTCATCCTCAACCAACTCCTCGGCAAGACGACGTAATTCTTTCTGCTCAATCTTCTTCCTGATTTCCTCCTGCTCCGCCTTCATGACATCCATCACCTTCGAACCTTCCCTATCTGACGCGGTGATCTGAAACCCGAAAAATGGAAACCATATACAAAACAAGCCTTGAGCTTATTCTACTCAAACTTAAATTTGAACATTATTTGATCAACTATTCGTTTTTTTTAACTTAATCACACGGACTTTCAAATACTAGGCTGGAGCAAAGGTTTCCCACAACTTGACTTTTGACCACCGCATAGTTGGGCGGAAAAGTCGCGCGGCCACAATGAAGCACAGAGGGCGGCTACGTTGCTTCGTTCCTGTCCTTTATTCCCCATCATTGCGGCGCGACTTTTGCCGCCCGACTATGCAGACGCCTTTTGACGTTTTTTTATCCTTCCAGCGTTGGTCCTTCGGCCGAGTGCGATACACCGATCAAAAGCAGGTGCTATCTTAGCGAGTGGGGGGGGGGCACTATGGCGCACGGCTGTGCGTAACCTAATCTTGCAATTTCGTGAATCGCAAATTTTCAAATTCCTCGTAATTCGTAATCCTAAGCCGATAATGAGTAATAAGCCCACACAGCCCAAATTTCGATTCGTGTGGAGAAATCATAGCACTTCAGTGATGGGGTGCTCCATGTCGAAGGAGTTTGAGGTTTGGCTACAAAATAGCAGTTCTGAGCAGTATGAACACCTAAAGGACCGCGTGTCCACAATGCACACCCACGCATAAACTCGATTTTTTTTTGCTGTTTCTTCAGAAAAATGTGATTCCTTTCCATTCTAGCCAAAAGACCTCTACTGAAATACTTATACAGTGCGTTTCATAACTATAAAGGCACCCTATTTTCTTAGGATAACTAGACCGGTAGATGGTTGCGGGCACCCTTCTGCATAAATGGCGACTGGTTCCCCTCCTTATACACTAGTCCACAACGAA
The DNA here is from genome assembly GCA_029168955.1 of Aplectana chamaeleonis. NCBI lineage: Eukaryota > Metazoa > Nematoda > Chromadorea > Rhabditida > Cosmocercidae > Aplectana > Aplectana chamaeleonis. The sequence continues at coordinate 56,360 of JAPDOI010000561.1, forward strand.
TTTTCCCGCAAGATTTATTTTTAGCAATTTTTTCGAAATTTTTCTCTTTTGACACCGTTTCAAAAGTATAAAGCCACTTGTCAATATGGTAGTAAACTGCGGATAAGTGACCCTTCAGTGCAAAATAAAGTATGCTGCAACCTTACCAGTGAAATTCAACTTCGAAAATAAGGTTACACATGGAATTACACAACTTACATGTCAGCCTTGGCCTGCTTCTCTTTCATGAACCAAGAATCGCACTTTTGAGCTCACCAACGGTCCCCTATTGCTTCTAACCTGTATCAATCTCTCTGATTGACACACCACACATAAGTTCAACGGATTTTTGTCTAGAATATAAGCCAGCTAACCGAGAAGTTAAACAATATGACCTTGGAATTAAGCGAAACCAGGGGTGCTCACATGGAGAGTGAGATAATCGTGTAGTCTCGACCTCGATGACGCCACGGATTTAAGTCGGAGCTTTATCTATCGGACATTCCGGCACCGTAGACAGCCAATCAGCGCAACGCAAGCGGTTTTAAGACTAAACCATAGAGCCAATCGGGTCTACAAGCCGTAATGGAGCATGTATCTAAAATTCGACGACGGGACAAGAACGACATCTTTTTCAAAATGCGTCAGAAGCGGGAAGAGTCAGTGGATCCGTTCACTTTATCACTTATTTGGTCTAAATAGACACCATGGAGCCGAAAAAAGTGTCTGGCAATGACCACGATGAGGGTACGCTCAATGATGAGGTCTTCACCAATTTCACTGCCAAGATCCTTCTTGGTAATGAGCACCTGAGCAGCTTTTTTATGTCCTTGCGGCAGCGTAGAACTTCTTCTAGTATCTGTGCCAATGGCTTCAAATTCTTTGATTCACCTTCAGATAACCGCCATGGAAAAATCCGGCTAGAGATTGACACGTACCTGCGCGAAGCTACTAGTGCTACACGACAACTGTCAACATATCCACCGATTTCGCCCTGATTTCAGTATTCTCGGTATTCCTCTAGTATTCTTGGTCCTACATGTAGCCTGAGTACATACAAGTGTGCCGATGCAATTGATGGAATATCTCACTTATGCGCCGGTTTCTCCAATGGAGTGTCCAGGTTCTTGCAACACAGCCGCCTAACATTGATTTCTGGTAAACATCACTAATTCACGGTAAACTGTAGTAGATAGGAACAGTACATGCTAGAGTGAAGAGTGGACAAGCGACTCTGGCGATATCATCAAAAGCAACAGCTATTTCTTTAGTGCCTTTATAGTTTTGAAGAACTAAAATTAAAAAAAGCTTATAGTTTTGAAGGTGTAAAATTTAAAAAAGCTTCAAAAAATATTCGTAATAGAAACTACAAGGAAAGTTATGAATATTACAGAGTATGTGTACGAAGGGTACTCGAATACTGAACTTGGTTTTTCTCAATACGTAATACGAATTTGAGAATTTCAAAAAAATAGGGTGCCTTTATAGTTAAGGAAACGCACTGTATTACTGGTCGGCAGACATGACGCACCTTGTACCTTCATCTACAGAGAAAATCCCAGTTTTGAACTCACAAACAGGGTCAAGCGGGGTTCCGAAATTTCGCAACGGGGGGTCGCTAAAATTCAGGTCCGAAAGTGAATGTTAGTGGGGATCGCAAAACTACCGATCCAAAAATGAGAATTTCGTGGATATCCCATAGATTCTCGATTACTTTTGGTCCCCGAGGGAATGATCGTAGCATTCGGTTCTAGGCGCTTGAGCTCAACTACTGAACGAATTTACTTTTAGTAATCAACTATAAACTGGCCGGACTCGGGGAGGAGGGATCGCAAGAATTTTGGATTTTGGAAAAAAATGTGACGGGGTGTCGCTCCGATTCCGAAAAATTACGCAACGCTCTGCTTGACCCTGCTCACAAATTGAAATGATTGGCCATGGAGCGCGTGGTTGGTTGCTTCCGTAGATTAGCCGTGGGGTGAGCGGTCTCTTGCGTGTTGAAGAAATTTTCAGAACACAGGCGAAGGATATGTAAAAACGACTTTAGTAGACAAAAATGGTGAATCTAGGCAGTACCAAACCTGGGCCACGTTTCTAGGCTCAAACTTTGAGAGAAAAGATGCTTGAATAAGGTGGCGATTTGAAAGGGGTATGCATTTGCGAAATCACTTTTTGACGCAGAAATCGAAATTGCCCTCTACATTTGTGAAACTTCACTTTGAACGGAGTCCCAAGCGTCATAAACATAAGTTTGTTGGGATGGAGACGGTGATCCGAGAGGTGAAGGTTGTGTTTAGGATTGCAAAACTCAAAAAATGAAAAAAAAACTAAAAATTTCTGATTTTAAAAACGGAAAACTTTTTAATCTCATTTTCTTTCTTTCATTTGGAATTCGCTTGCATTCTCATTTTGAAAAAAAAAATCTAATAACCTTCTTGAAAAAGTAGGTGACTGTGCAGCTATAATTTTGCTGAAATGTTCCAAATCAAATTTTGAAATTAACACTTCCCCTCTCGTAGCTTGACTGCCTCTGGAGATGGACATCTATCAAAAGTTGTATCGGAGATCCCCGTTAAACTAGTCGTCAGTTAAAGTTTTCAGAATAGGAAAAGAATGTCCCGATTATTCAGGAGATTTAAATTCACGAAATATCAGTTGTTTTTTTGCTCGTAACTTTCAAGCCGCTGGATATGGATACTTGGTGAAGGTTGTTCTCGAAATCTCCGGGAAACTGCGACGAAGTGTATACTGGGCTCCAACCTTTCTTTTCTCCACAAGCCAGACAGGTCTTTGGAGCCGACTCCAATATTTAATGTCTATATTCTGGTGGAATTCCCGTCCGAAGCTGCAGGAGACCGCTTTTGCAGCCTGCAGCTTGAACATAATCGCGCTGGAACGACGATCAATGTTGCCAGGACCTCGTAGTCTCAGCATGCTTCTATTTGCACGACGTGTTGCAGCAGCGATTGTCTGCAACTGCGGATCAGGAATTTGTTCTTATATAACCTGTAGCTCCATCAATTGTCTACAATTCTAGCGTTTCTCACTCAGAAAAATGAAAACAAGTTACGTTACTTGTAATATAAAATGCCGAAAACAAGTTACTTTCAACATGTCTGAGTCGCTGTAAGTTACTTGCGACTTATCTCAGTTCATTCAAGTTACATGTTACATATCGGGGGGGGGATACTGCGTGCAGTGCGCCTCCGATATGTTACCTGTAACTTGAAGGACTTGAGATAAGCCGCAAGTAACTTACATCAGCTTAGGTATGTTACAAGTAACTTGTTTTCGGTTTCTGAAAAGATCCTGAGTGCAGTGCGCCTCCGATATGTTACATGTAACTTAAATGGCACAATATAAGTTGCAAGTATTTTAAATTGGCCAAAAAGATATTTCCAAGGTTGATGTACGACGCACTCGAGGGGTCAGACTTACGACTGGCGCTGCTGTTGGTTCAATTACCCAAGTTTGAAGTACTTGACCCCCCTCCAGCAGGGAAGGCCCTGCACAGCATATTTTGCATAGCGCGTGGTCTGGGACGCACCCTCTGCGTCACGTGATGGCCACCCATAGTGAAAACTCAAATGTAAGTTACATGCAACTTGAGTGTAATTTACATGTCATATAAATTTAAGTTACATGTAATATAAATGTGTGTTACATGTAATAAATGTGTGTTACATGTAATGTAAAACATTTATATTACAAGTAACTTGTTTTGATTTTCCTGAGCATGAGGGCGAGCATTCCATGGAGATCCTACATAACTGTGGAAATCGATTCCACCGACTTGGCCCGCATACGGAACAAGAAGAGGTTGGAACCCAGTTGTACGCTTGAGCCGGCCAGTGTGACATGCGGAACGGTCGGCCATACCTGAATCTCGTTGTCAACAATTATATTTCGCTATGCCGACCTACTGCTAACTACTGCCGCCTGGGAATGTCAGGGTGAGATTTCACCGAAAATTGAAATTAGAAATATTAATCAAATACGAAAGAACTGAAAATCTATCCTTGACCTAAACCGCAAATTCATATTGCTCCCTCAGACGAGTTTCCACGATTCGTTACGATATTGGGCCAAATATTCGTAAATCGCAAAAAAAAATTGCCAAAAACGCCCGTAATTCTGAAGTCGTGATTCGTAATTACGCGCAGCCTTGCTATGGCGCCATGCGCTTGGCCACGCCCATTTTACTGTGCCGCACTAAATTTCAGCACCCACCCGGGGATTCCCTCCCTTGTAGAAATCAATAGAGTCGTTGCGGCACGAAAAAATGGGCGTGGCCAGGTGCGATGCCCCCCACCCAACGCTGCGATAGCACCCGAAAGAAAGAACATTCTTTTCTGTCGAAAGCTGCCTTCCGCTTGTGCCAAAGCTTGCTAATTTGTGAAATATACATTATAATTCAAAGTTAATCCTCATTAATAGCATCTCTGAAGGCTTCTATTTATTCTCGGATAAGCCACCAGAGCTGCCAAAAGTGACAGGTTATTCAAGCAGGGTTGAGCAGCGTTGTGACTGGTCACAATGGCGGGTCGTAAAATTTTTGGAAATTCCGGGAAAAAAATGAAAATTTGGGGAGGGGTCGTAAAATTTTAGGAAAAAATATCATTTTTTCAAACCACATGATAAGGTAAAATGAGGCAGGAATAGTCAGTCGCGTGCGAGGTGTAGGCATTTTCTACAATATAAAAGCAGATTATATACAGAGAAGCTGAAAAAATTGACATTCTTTTGACAAAATTGACAATTAGACACTGAAAAAAGCTTAAAAACTTTTCGGTCCCAGGGGTCGTAAAATGTTAGGATTTTTTTTTGAAAAAAAGGAAAATGGGAAGGGGGGTCGTAGCAGCGACAAAAATCGCCACAACGACCTGCTCAACCCTGTATTCAAGCCACCTCAGAACTAGATGATAGTGTCTACGGAAAATTGCGACGGAGCGTAATTATTGATTTTTAAACAATCTTGTGATTTTGCAACTTCACTCTTTTCTGGCATATCCGTGAAGTTTCGGGCTCGAAGCTTTAAATTTGGTGCAATGTGGCTTGGGGGGGGGCACTGTTGTATCGCACTTGGTCACGCACATTTTGCAGTGCCGCAATGACTCCCCTAATTTTGGCTAAGGAGAGAAACCGCACGCAGATGCCCAAATTGAGTGCGGCACGGTTAAATGGGCGTGGTCAAATGCATTGCGCCACAGTGCCCCCCCACAAAGCACCCTAAAGTCAAGTATAATGGCCAAGTCCCCACTCAATAACATTTTTCGTCAATTTTCGATTTTTTTTCAAAAATCGATAAAAATGGCGAAAATCGAATTTTTGAAAAAAAAAACCCAATCGAAAATTAACGAAAAATTACTACTGATTGTGAGTAGAGACTTCGCCATTATACATAACTTTGAAGCTTCGAGGCCGAAAATTCTCGGATGGGCCTGAAAAGGCTCTTCTTCTTCTTTGCAGCCGCAGGAAGGTTTTTGTCAAAGGTTCAAGAAACGGGCGACTGAAACAGGATTCGTCCACAAATCCATTGTTGTAAGAGTGGTAGGCCTCTTTGGGCATTCGAATAGGTGTTCAGTTGTGTGGCCACGGCTACCACAGTCCGGGCACTCGTCCGGCTTACTGCGATCGATCTTATGCAAGTATGACATCAGCATAGGGGAATGACCGCAGCGTAACGAGGCAAGGGTACTTCTAGCCCGCCTACCGAGTTCCGTCTCGGTGTTGCTGACTATGGGTGGTACGACCCCCAATATGGGATTGACGGTCCTCCTACTAAAGTGATCCCTGACGGACTTGGTGTGCTCCGCACGTAAAAGACGCAGACGATCCAGTTGGGAGTCCGTCCATCTTCGTATATTTGTATTTTAACTTTTAATATATATATATATTAACTTTCTATATATAACTTTCTCGGGAGCATCCGCAAAAGACCTTCTGATAACTCTCTCTCTCACGGGATTCATGATCCTCCTTAGTGGGTGATTAGCCTATTTGACAATGCTGATCACCAGTTGCTGCGCTTGGAGTTGACAGTGCTCCTTAACAAGCAAAATACGGGCTCCAGCATGAAGATATTCCACTGGGGTGCTTTTAGCACACCCTTTGGCAATCCGAAGTGCAGCATTTTGAACTCGCTGCATCTTTGTCAACGATGAATCCGATAATAATTGTTGCCATACTGGTGCTGCATACTCCAACGTCGGCTGCAAGATTGCCTTGTACGTGGTCAAGATCCTCTCCGTACTTCTTACCCACGACGTTCCTCCCAGAGCTCGTAGGACGTTGAGCTTAGCTCTCACTTTAGCCTGTTTCTGCTCATGAATCCGATATATAACGAAGGATCCAATACTAGGCCGAGCAGCTTCGGGAAACGTGCAGCAGGCAAACGAGCGTAGTCCCAGTTGACATCGGGGTGAGCGCAGTGTTCCTTAGGGTCAGTGGAGAAAACTGATACAGATGATTTAGCGGCAGAAACAGTGAGCATCATATCGTCGAGAAAGCTCTTCAGAACGATGAGGTAGCTATTGATCTTGCGTGCAGCTACATTAATGTCTCTGTCCCGGCACAAGATGGTGATGTCATCCGCGTACGCAACGACTTTGATGTCACTTGGGGGGGACGGGCAAATCTTCCAGGTAAAGACTGAACAGAGCAGGCGATATGACTCCTCCTTGAGGGACACCGGCAGCGATCGGGAGAAAAGACTGAAGTTGGAGAATCACAAAATCTGCAAAAATCATCGTCGAGATTTCTCGAATGCTCCGTCGAAACTTTCCGTAAACGCTATCATCTAGTTCTAAGTGGCTCAAGTATCCTGTCAACACTGGCAGGTTTGGTGGTTCACCTTCAAGTAAGTAGAGGCACTCAAAAATACCACTGATTTATAGCATGAACTTCGCAATTAAGCACGTTTTAGCTGAAAATAAAGGCAGCGTTAGGCCCCCGTCATAGTCGGTGGATCTACTGAGTCCCACCGGGTCGATACGCATCGAATTCGTGGAAGACGGGTGCAAAAAAATCAACCCGCTGAGTCCGACTGCGACCGTCTGATGCCCACCGCAATCCCCCCGGTCTATACTGATGGTTCTCATGCGTACAAGGGCGGGGCCAATGCACCGACTGAGTCCCACCGAAATCGTCCTCACCCCACCCGGACGATATAGGAGTTTCTCACGTGATTTGGGTGCACTTTTTCGACCGACTGCGACCTGCCGAGTCCCGCCGCATCTCGACTCTCGTAGTCTGCGCTCTGCCCACCTGCTGCTGATACGGAAATCAGATTCAGACATGTTGAAAACAAGGAAAATTTGCCACCAAACACGTTCCGATTCACAACTGAGGTGATAATCGTCACTATCAATTGCGTGTTTCGCAGAGGAGTTGGTTGGCGCTGGGGGCAACCGGACTCAGTGGGACTCAACAGGTTTTTCGACGAAGTCTGACCGGGGACTTAGATAGAAAGTAGCTTGAGCTTTCGATCGGTATACTGATAGGATGTATCATACAGCTTTTTGACTGATTTCTGTGAGAAGCAAGTCGTGTTTCCGTCTCTGGCCATTCCTCGAGTCGTAATTGATGTTTGATTTTTTATTACCTTTGTTGTTATTTTTTTAGTGATTCACATATTTTTAATTTTTTTGTTCTTTTCATTTTTATAACCGGATTGATTTGTTCTGTTTTCGAAATGCATCACTTATGCGCACCTCTGCGTGCATGAATAAATATCGCACTTGGCTGGAGAACGAACGCTGAAAGGTTTAAATCTCGTCAAAGTCAAGTGGCGGCTAATTTTCGCTTCAACCCGATAATCAGGGCTGTGCGGAAATCTTTTCGCAGATTTTCGGAAACGGAAGAAAAATGGCTAAAAAACGCCGGAAACGGAAAAGATCAAAAAATTATGGTTCATCTTATTTTCACGTTTCGTCGCTGCTCATCGCTCACAGCTCTCATTCGATAACCTATGGTTTAGCGAATTAAGTGATAATTATCCAAACCACATGAAATCATCATGAAGCATTCCACGATTTCGAGCCCTCGCTCCTGAAAAATCCGGAAAGGCATTTTCGAAAACTGCTCAGTATATGTAGAGCAGCGGATAGGAGGGCCTCGATGAAATACAATGCGTTGCAAAATTATACGATATACCCCAATTTCCGCGGTTCCAAACTTCGCGTCAATTAAGGAGACAAACGGTAAACGCCAATCGATGCAGCACCCTCGAAAACCCCTGGGTACGAATCTTCATGAAATTAGAGCCACTAGCAGGGAACTGGCAACGGAAATCGTCAAAAATGGCCGTTGCGAAATTATACGACATAGCCGATCTTCTCGCAGAAATTTCGATCCTATCAGTACGTTCATGGTAAGAACCATTAGAAACATCAAGATATTAGTCTTCAGAAATGTCTTGGCCCTGCACCACTTCGAAAACTCTGTTTGGTATGTTTCAACCCAGCTTTTTGTGAACGCCCCTTTCAATCTGCGCCCATTCGCTTATAATGGCTAGTTTCAGCGGAGCCACACGCTCGTATTGTCTGTTCTGGATATAGATTCAACGCCCAAGAATACCTTACACGTTTTCCACAGGTTTGAGGTCTGCAAACCAGCCGACCATTCTAGCAAATTGGCAGGATCGGCCTGAAACCAAGCCTGCGTTGTCCTACTGACAAGATGTGAAGGCGGAAACGGACTAGAAAGAACTGGAAACGATTTTACGGCACATTCTGATAATCTGTGGAGTTCATAGGTCATGTCGCTATTAGCTTGTCCAGCTTGAAACCCCACCTGGATCCGGGTCAATGCATTATTCTTCTTCCTCTGAAATTCCTACTCAAGGATAAGTTCGGGTCCTTTTGTAGATCTCTCTAATGCTTCGAATGCTTAGTCAGAAATAAATAAATGTAATAGAATTGATCAAGCTCGTTCGGATTGCACTTGCTTTCGACCGATAAAAAAGGATTTCGAAGAATCCACACAAGGACCCGAACTTATACCTGAGTAGGAACTTTGGAGGAGAAAGAATAGTGCATTCACGTGGATCTAGGTGGGGTTTCAAGCTGGACGAGCTAACGCGACATGACCCATGAACTTCACAAATTATCAGAATGTGCCGGAAAATCATTTCCTGTTCTTTCTAGCCCGTTTTCTCCTTCACTTCTTGTCAATAGGACAACGCAGGCTTGGTTTCAGGCCGATCCTGCCAATTTGCTAGAATGGCCGGCCGGTTTGCAGGACCTCAACCCTATGGAAAACGTTTGAGGTATTCTTAAGCGTTGAATCTACACCCAGAACAGACAATACGAGCGACCAAGACATTTCTGAAGACTAAAATCTTGATGTTTCTAATGGTTCTTACCATGAACGAACTCATACAGATGGTGTAGGATAGAAATTTCTGCGAGAAGATCAGCTATCGTCCATCACTGGATGAGGGATCGCCGCGACGCTGCTTGGCGGGAAAATTTGCGCGCGGAAGAACGAAGGGAGAGTGGCTATTGATCGTGCAATTCTTCCCGTCAAGCAGCGTCGCAGCGATCCCTCATCCAGTGATGGACGATACGTCGTATAATTTTGCAACGGCCATTTTTGACAATTCCCGTTGCCAGTTTCCTGCTAGTGGCTCTAATTTCATGAAGTTTCGTACCCAGTAGTTTTCAAGGGTGCTGCATCGATTGGCGTTTACCGTTTGTCTCCTTAATTGACGCAAAGTTTGGAACCGCGGAAATTGGGGTATGTCGTATAATTTTGCAACGCACTGTATAACTGACGATAAGAAGGTTTCGACGAAAAAGCCACCGCTCCGCGCTGTGATAACCGAAAACAGGAGTTCACTTGAAGTGAACCAGAGTCTAGCTGCCCTTTGAAGCAGTGTATATACAGCCTGTCCCCCCGAAAGGAGTTTAGGCTGTGCAAGGTGTGGATGGACGCGAGCGGCCGCGTTGCGTGTTCAGGACTGACAAGATGTCGACCTCACCTTACCACACCACACCACCGTTGTGTCGAGTCTCACCGGCGACTTTTCAAAATTTTTTTTGAACCTTGACGGCTAACCGGAGCGAATACAACACGATCCAGAAAATCAAAGAAAACTCCTCGGCAGACTAGGAAAATTCACTTGTGATCTGCCTCTATCGCACAAAACTCCGAATCTCATCAGTCAGCGCTAGCATCAGTTGTCAAACTGAGTTTGTAGTGGTTATTGGAGGTCCTTCATCATCGGAGCCACTTCCACAGTCTTCAATTGATTTTCGCACAAAAAAACAATCAATGGAATCGATAGTTTCGAAAATTGATAACATCACACGGCGGCAATTTATATTCATAGAGGACTCTCAAAATCTCATAAGTGTCAAGTATGACCACTGATTTACCCCAATAAGGGGAAATACCATCACCCTGCTAGCGTTGACCGATGAGATTCAGAGGTTTGTGTCAAACGCGCAGTGCCTAAAGGACGGGCTGTACATGCAAACAAAAGGTGTCTCAATTTTTATCGCTGTTGTGTAGGTTTACGAACGAATAATAGGACTTTAGCGAAAAGCCCCACAAAAATCACCAATTTTCGGAAAAATAGCTTAAGAAAACCCCAAAAAGCGGTCAGATTCCAGCTACGCCTATTTTGTGCCATCATTCTAGAGGGGCGCATTTTTAGAATCCCAAACTTTTTGAGGATCTCAGCCCGCCTCAGATATACGATCGAACACAAAATGTCGAGAGTAAATTTTAGCCCCTCATGATATCTTAGAAAAACGCTTGCCTAGAACCAACACCATTACCCGTGCAGCACTGTTTCTTCCGTTTCCGGGCTCTAAAAGTCGGAAACGGAACGGAACAGCCCAAAAAACACTGGAAATACGGAAACGGAACAATTCCGCACAGCCCTGCTGATAATTCAAAGAAAAACCCCGAGGTATTGTCAAAATGACATAACGAGTCACGACCCCCCCCCTCGTTGATGGAGACAACCCAAGAAGCGCCCCCTCTCGGGGCCTGTCCTTCAGCCACGACCCCCTAGTTTTAGCCATCACAACACGAGTTTTAGGCCCATATGCGAAAAGGGTAACTGAATTAGGAAGAAATAGTACCTTCCGGTTGACAATCCTGTGCACATAACCGTCTTTATTCACATGAACATCAAGGGCTCCTTCGACAACGTTTACTTTGGGCTGAAGAGATAACAGAAAATACTTTGTCGAAACACTTTGAGGTTCTCATCCAGACCTCTTGCTGGGCGGGTCTTGGGCGCCCGTCTTCTCGCCGTTCGCCGATCATGGCAGCCTAGGCATTATACATTAGACCCGAATCGAAAAACGGATATCCGAATCATTCTGAAAACCATGGTTGTGGGTATCCGAAAGCATTCAGATATATCCTGAGTGGTAGCAATTAGTACCGGAATAGCAGTGCATATACAGTTCACCTCCGCACTGCCGTTCAGTCCGCAAAGTGCACGCTGATTGCGAAATCGGGGTGCGGCGCGGTTGCAAGTATCCTCAGACAGAGATGTGGGATCACCAGGGCGGTGGGATCACCCGGGCACCAAAGGCAAAAACCGCCCAGGTGATCCCACATCCTGTCTGAGGATAATCGCAACCGCCCCGCAGCAGGATTTCGCAATCAGCGTGCACTTCGCGGACTGAACGGCAGTGCGCAGGTGAACAGTATTTTGAATTCATTCGGATGAACCGGACATCCGCGACTATCGTTTTTAAAATGATTCGGATATCCATTTTACGATTAGGGTCCAATGTATAGTATGTATGCGGCGTGCCGCGCTAGCCGCGTCGGCGACGACGCAACATCGATAACGAGCAGGCTGATTGGGTGATCGGCGGAGATCATGCAGAGCAAATGACTACCGACACATACATCTAAACTCCGTTTCGAGCAAAAACACTGGGAAATCCTTGTAATGCCTTCAAACATATCGAAATTAAGGCGCTTTGCTATTTGTGTAGGACAGTCCAGACCCACAGCTTTTGGTTGATTCATACCGGTGTTAAAAATGATCTTGACATGGATATTTATCGTTGTTAGGAGCTTATTCACGATGTAATCCGTTCTAACCATCTTTTAAATTTCTCCATTCGATTAGGTCTGAAACGCCTCCGACCATTTTGAACAAGGATAACCAGATGATTTTAAAGAGCATTTCTGGAAAGGGTATGAGAAATTCTCCGATTTGATTTTTTTCAATGGGTTGAAACCCCTGGGTGGGAGCATTTCTGGAAAGGGTATGAGAAATTCTCCGATTTGATTTTTTCAATTGGAGTTTGAAACCCTATGGGTGGGAACATTTCTGGCTTTGGGTGTGAGAAATTCCCCGATTTGATTTTTTTCAATGGGTTGAAACCCCTGGGTGGGAGCATTTCTGGCACGGGTGTGAGAAATTCTCCGATTTGATTTTTTTCAATGGGTTGAAACCCCTGGGTGGGAGCATTTCTGGCACGGGTGTGAGAAATTCTCCGATTTGATTTTTTTCAATGGGTTGAAACCCCTGGGTGGGAGCATTTCTGGCACGGGTGTGAGAAATTCTCCGATTTGATTTTTTTCAATGGGTTGAAACCCCTGGGTGGGAGCATTTCTGGCACGGGTGTGAGAAATTCTCCGATTTGATTTTTTTCAATGGGTTGAAACCCCTGGGTGGGAGCATTTCTGGCACGGGTGTGAGAAATTCTCCGATTTGATTTTTTTCAATGGGTTGAAACCCTGGGTGGGAGCATTTCTGGCACGGGTGTGAGAAATTCTCCGATTTGATTTTTTCAATGGGTTGAAACCCTGGGTGGGAGCATTTCTGGCACGGGTGTGAGAAAATCTCCGATTTGATTTTTTCAATGGGTTGAAACCCTGGGTGGGAGCATTTCTGGCACGGGTGTGAGAAAATCTCCGATTTGATTTTTTCAATGGGTTGAAACCCCTGGGTGGGAGCATTTCTGGCACGGGTGTGAGAAAATCTCCGATTTGATTTTTCAATGGGTTGAAACCCCTGGGTGGGAGCATTTCTGGCACGGGTGTGAGAAAATCTCCGATTTGATTTTTTCAATGGGTTGAAACCCCTGGGTGGGAGCATTTCTGGCACGGGTGTGAGAAAATCTCCGATTTGATTTTTTCAATGGGTTGAAACCCTGGGTGGGAGCATTTCTGGCACGGGTGTGAGAAAATCTCCGATTTGATTTTTTCAATGGGTTGAAACCCTGGGTGGGAGCATTTCTGGCACGGGTGTGAGAAAATCTCCGATTTGATTTTTTTCAATGGGTTGAAACCCTGGGTGGGAGCATTTCTGGCACGGGTGTGAGAAAATCTCCGATTTGATTTTTCAATGGGTTGAAACCCCTGGGTGGGGAGCATTTCTGGCACGGGTGTGAGAAAATCTCCGATTTGATTTTTTCAATGGGTTGAAACCCTGGGTGGGAGCATTTCTGGCACGGGTGTGAGAAATTCTCCGATTTGATTTTTTCAATGGGTTGAAACCCTGGGTGGGAGCATTTCTGGCACGGGTGTGAGAAAATCTCCGATTTGATTTTTTCAATGGGTTGAAACCCTGGGTGGGAGCATTTCTGGCACGGGTGTGAGAAAATCTCCGATTTGATTTTTTCAATGGGTTGAAACCCTGGGTGGGAGCATTTCTGGCACGGGTGTGAGAAAATCTCCGATTTGATTTTTCAATGGGTTGAAACCCTGGGTGGGAGCATTTCTGGCACGGGTGTGAGAAAATCTCCGATTTGATTTTTTCAATGGGTTGAAACCCCTGGGTGGGAGCATTTCTGGCACGGGTGTGAGAAAATCTCCGATTTGATTTTTCAATGGGTTGAAAACCCTGGGTGGGAGCATTTCTGGCACGGGTGTGAGAAAATCTCCGATTTGATTTTTCAATGGGTTGAAACCCTGGGTGGGAGCATTTCTGGCACGGGTGTGAGAAAATCTCCGATTTGATTTTTTCAATGGGTTGAAACCCCTGGGTGGGAGCATTTCTGGCACGGGTGTGAGAAAATCTCCGATTTGATTTTTTCAATGGGTTGAAACCCCTGGGTGGGAGCATTTCTGGCACGGGTGTGAGAAAATCTCCGATTTGATTTTTTCAATGGGTTGAAACCCCTGGGTGGGAGCATTTCTGGCACGGGTGTGAGAAAATCTCCGATTTGATTTTTTTCAATGGGTTGAAACCCTGGGTGGGAGCATTTCTGGCACGGGTGTGAGAAAATCTCCGATTTGATTTTTTCAATGGGTTGAAACCCTGGGTGGGAGCATTTCTGGCACGGGTGTGAGAAATTCTCCGATTTGATTTTTCAATGGGTTGAAACCCTGGGTGGGAGCATTTCTGGCACGGGTGTGAGAAAATCTCCGATTTGATTTTTTCAATGGGTTGAAACCCTGGGTGGGAGCATTTCTGGCACGGGTGTGAGAAAATCTCCGATTTGATTTTTTTCAATGGGTTGAAACCCTGGGTGGGAGCATTTCTGGCACGGGTGTGAGAAAATCTCCGATTTGATTTTTTTCAATGGGTTGAAACCCTGGGTGGGAGCATTTCTGGCACGGGTGTGAGAAAATCTCCGATTTGATTTTTTCAATGGGTTGAAACCCCTGGGTGGGAGCATTTCTGGCACGGGTGTGAGAAAATCTCCGATTTGATTTTTTTCAATGGGTTGAAACCCTGGGTGGGAGCATTTCTGGCACGGGTGTGAGAAATTCTCCGATTTGATTTTTTCAATGGGTTGAAACCCTGGGTGGGAGCATTTCTGGCACGGGTGTGAGAAAATCTCCGATTTGATTTTTTCAATGGGTTGAAACCCCTGGGTGGGAGCATTTCTGGCACGGGTGTGAGAAAATCTCCGATTTGATTTTTTCAATGGGTTGAAACCCTGGGTGGGAGCATTTCTGGCACGGGTGTGAGAAAATCTCCGATTTGATTTTTTCAATGGGTTGAAACCCTGGGTGGGAGCATTTCTGGCACGGGTGTGAGAAAATCTCCGATTTGATTTTTTTTCAATGGGTTGAAACCCTGGGTGGGAGCATTTCTGGCACGGGTGTGAGAAAATCTCCGATTTGATTTTTTTCAATGGGTTGAAACCCTGGGTGGGAGCATTTCTGGCACGGGTGTGAGAAAATCTCCGATTTGATTTTTTCAATGGGTTGAAACCCCTGGGTGGGAGCATTTCTGGCACGGGTGTGAGAAAATCTCCGATTTGATTTTTTCAATGGGTTGAAACCCTGGGTGGGAGCATTTCTGGCACGGGTGTGAGAAAATCTCCGATTTGATTTTTTCAATGGGTTGAACCCCCTGGGTGGGAGCATTTCTGGCACGGGTGTGAGAAAATCTCCGATTTGATTTTTTTCAATGGGTTGAAACCCCTGGATGGGAGCATTTCTGGCACGGGTGTGAGAAAATCTCCGATTTGATTTTTTTCAATGGGTTGAAACCCCTGGATGGGAGCATTTCTGGCACGGGTGTGAGAAAATCTCCGATTTGATTTTTTTCAATGGGTTGAAACCCCTGGGTGGGAGCATTTCTGGCACGGGTGTGAGAAAATCTCCGATTTGATTTTTTTCAATGGGTTGAAACCCTGGGTGGGAGCATTTCTGGCACGGGTGTGAGAAAATCTCCGATTTGATTTTTTCAATGGGTTGAAACCCCTGGGTGGGAGCATTTCTGGCACGGGTGTGAGAAAATCTCCGATTTGATTTTTTTCAATGGGTTGAAACCCTGGGTGGGAGCATTTCTGGCACGGGTGTGAGAAAATTCTCCGATTTGATTTTTTCAATGGGTTGAAACCCTGGGTGGGAGCATTTCTGGCACGGGTGTGAGAAAATCTCCGATTTGATTTTTTCAATGGGTTGAAACCCCTGGGTGGGAGCATTTCTGGCACGGGTGTGAGAAAATCTCCGATTTGATTTTTTCAATGGGTTGAAACCCTGGGTGGGAGCATTTCTGGCACGGGTGTGAGAAAATCTCCGATTTGATTTTTTCAATGGGTTGAAACCCCTGGGTGGGAGCATTTCTGGCACGGGTGTGAGAAAATCTCCGATTTGATTTTTTCAATGGGTTGAAACCCCTGGGTGGGAGCATTTCTGGCACGGGTGTGAGAAAATCTCCGATTTGATTTTTTCAATGGGTTGAAACCCCTGGGTGGGAGCATTTCTGGCACGGGTGTGAGAAAATCTCCGATTTGATTTTTTCAATGGGTTGAAACCCCTGGGTGGGAGCATTTCTGGCACGGGTGTGAGAAAATCTCCGATTTGATTTTTCAATGGGTTGAAACCCTGGGTGGGAGCATTTCTGGCACGGGTGTGAGAAAATCTCCGATTTGATTTTTTCAATGGGTTGAAACCCTGGGTGGGAGCATTTCTGGCACGGGTGTGAGAAAATCTCCGATTTGATTTTTTCAATGGGTTGAAACCCCTGGGTGGGAGCATTTCTGGCACGGGTGTGAGAAAATCTCCGATTTGATTTTTTCAATGGGTTGAAACCCTGGGTGGGAGCATTTCTGGCACGGGTGTGAGAAAATCTCCGATTTGGTTTTTTCAATGGGTTGAAACCCTGGGTGGGAGCATTTCTGGCACGGGTGTGAGAAAATCTCCGATTTGATTTTTTCAATGGGTTGAAACCCTGGTGGGAGCATTTCTGGCACGGGTGTGAGAAAATCTCCGATTTGATTTTTCAATGGGTTGAAACCCTGGGTGGGAGCATTTCTGGCACGGGTGTGAGAAAATCTCCGATTTGATTTTTTCAATGGGTTGAAACCCCTGGGTGGGAGCATTTCTGGCACGGGTGTGAGAAAATCTCCGATTTGATTTTTTCAATGGGTTGAAACCCTGGGTGGGAGCATTTCTGGCACGGGTGTGAGAAAATCTCCGATTTGATTTTTTCAATGGGTTGAAACCCCTGGGTGGGAGCATTTCTGGCACGGGTGTGAGAAAATCTCCGATTTGATTTTTTCAATGGGTTGAAACCCCTGGGTGGGAGCATTTCTGGCACGGGTGTGAGAAAATCTCCGATTTGATTTTTTCAATGGGTTGAAACCCCTGGGTGGGAGCATTTCTGGCACGGGTGTGAGAAAATCTCCGATTTGATTTTTTCAATGGGTTGAAACCCCTGGGTGGGAGCATTTCTGGCACGGGTGTGAGAAAATCTCCGATTTGGTTTTTTTCAATGGGTTGAAACCCTGGGTGGGAGCATTTCTGGCACGGGTGTGAGAAAATCTCCGATTTGATTTTTCAATGGGTTGAAACCCCTGGGTGGGAGCATTTCTGGCACGGGTGTGAGAAAATCTCCGATTTGATTTTTTCAATGGGTTGAAACCCCTGGGTGGGAGCATTTCTGGCACGGGTGTGAGAAAATCTCCGATTTGATTTTTCAATGGGTTGAAACCCCTGGGTGGGAGCATTTCTGGCACGGGTGTGAGAAAATCTCCGATTTGATTTTTTCAATGGGTTGAAACCCCTGGGTGGGAGCATTTCTGGCACGGGTGTGAGAAAATCTCCGATTTGATTTTTTCAATGGGTTGAAACCCTGGGTGGGAGCATTTCTGGCACGGGTGTGAGAAAATCTCCGATTTGATTTTTTCAATGGGTTGAAACCCTGGGTGGGAGCATTTCTGGCACGGGTGTGAGAAAATCTCCGATTTGATTTTTTCAATGGGTTGAAACCCTGGGTGGGAGCATTTCTGGCACGGGTGTGAGAAAATCTCCGATTTGATTTTTTCAATGGGTTGAAACCCCTGGGTGGGAGCATTTCTGGCACGGGTGTGAGAAAATCTCCGATTTGATTTTTTCAATGGGTTGAAACCCTGGGTGGGAGCATTTCTGGCACGGGTGTGAGAAAATCTCCGATTTGATTTTTTCAATGGGTTGAAACCCTGGGTGGGAGCATTTCTGGCACGGGTGTGAGAAAATCTCCGATTTGATTTTTTCAATGGGTTGAAACCCCTGGGTGGGAGCATTTCTGGCACGGGTGTGAGAAAATCTCCGATTTGATTTTTTCAATGGGTTGAAACTCCTGGGTGGGAGCATTTCTGGCACGGGTGTGAGAAAATCTCCGATTTGATTTTTTCAATGGGTTGAAACCCCTGGGTGGGAGCATTTCTGGCACGGGTGTGAGAAAATCTCCGATTTGATTTTTTCAATGGGTTGAAACCCCTGGGTGGGAGCATTTCTGGCACGGGTGTGAGAAAATCTCCGATTTGATTTTTTCAATGGGTTGAAACCCCTGGGTGGGAGCATTTCTGGCACGGGTGTGAGAAAATCTCCGATTTGATTTTTTCAATGGGTTGAAACCCCTGGGTGGGAGCATTTCTGGCACGGGTGTGAGAAAATCTCCGATTTGATTTTTTCAATGGGTTGAAACCCTGGGTGGGAGCATTTCTGGCACGGGTGTGAGAAAATCTCCGATTTGATTTTTTCAATGGGTTGAAACCCCTGGGTGGGAGCATTTCTGGCACGGGTGTGAGAAAATCTCCGATTTGATTTTTTCAATGGGTTGAAACCCCTGGGTGGGAGCATTTCTGGCACGGGTGTGAGAAAATCTCCGATTTGATTTTTTCAATGGGTTGAAACCCTGGGTGGGAGCATTTCTGGCACGGGTGTGAGAAAATCTCCGATTTGATTTTTTCAATGGGTTGAAACCCCTGGGTGGGAGCATTTCTGGCACGGGTGTGAGAAAATCTCCGATTTGATTTTTTCAATGGGTTGAAACCCCTGGGTGGGAGCATTTCTGGCACGGGTGTGAGAAAATCTCCGATTTGATTTTTTCAATGGGTTGAAACCCCTGGGTGGGAGCATTTCTGGCACGGGTGTGAGAAAATCTCCGATTTGATTTTTCAATGGGTTGAAACCCCTGGGTGGGAGCATTTCTGGCACGGGTGTGAGAAAATCTCCGATTTGATTTTTTTCAATGGGTTGAAACCCCTGGGTGGGAGCATTTCTGGCACGGGTGTGAGAAAATCTCCGATTTGATTTTTTTCAATGGGTTGAAACCCCTGGGTGGGAGCATTTCTGGCACGGGTGTGAGAAAATCTCCGATTTGATTTTTTTCAATGGGTTGAAACCCCTGGGTGGGAGCATTTCTGGCACGGGTGTGAGAAAATCTCCGATTTGATTTTTTTCAATGGGTTGAAACCCCTGGGTGGGAGCATTTCTGGCACGGGTGTGAGAAAATCTCCGATTTGATTTTTTTCAATGGGTTGAATACCCTGGGTGGGAGCATTTCTGGCACGGGTGTGAGAAAATCTCCGATTTGATTTTTTTCAATGGGTTGAAACCCCTGGGTGGGAGCATTTCTGGCACGGGTGTGAGAAAATCTCCGATTTGATTTTTTTTCAATGGGTTGAAACCCCTCGGTGGGAGCATTTCTGGCACGGGTGTGAGAAAATCTCCGATTTGATTTTTTTCAATGGGTTGAAACCCCTGGGTGGGAGCATTTCTGGCACGGGTGTGAGAAAATCTCCGATTTGATTTTTTCAATGGGTTGAAACCCTGGGTGGGAGCATTTCTGGCACGGGTGTGAGAAAATCTCCGATTTGATTTTTTCAATGGGTTGAAACCCCTGGGTGGGAGCATTTCTGGCACGGGTGTGAGAAAATCTCCGATTTGATTTTTTTCAATGGGTTGAAACCCTGGGTGGGAGCATTTGTGGGACGGGTGTGAGAAATGTTCCGATTTGATTTTTTCAATGGGTTGAAACCGCTGGGTGGGAGCATTTCTGGCACGGGTGAGAGAAATTCCCCGATTTGATTTTTTTCAATGGGTTGAAACCCCTGGGTGGGAGCATTTCTGGCACGGGTGTGAGAAAATCTCCGATTTGATTTTTTCAATGGGTTGAAACCCTGGGTGGGAGCATTTCTGGCACGGGTGTGAGAAAATCTCCGATTTGATTTTTTCAATGGGTTGAAACCCCTGGGTGGGAGCATTTCTGGCACGGGTGTGAGAAAATCTCCGATTTGATTTTTTTCAATGGGTTGAAACCCTGGGTGGGAGCATTTCTGGCACGGGTGTGAGAAAATCTCCGATTTGATTTTTTCAATGGGTTGAAACCCCTGGGTGGGAGCATTTCTGGCACGGGTGTGAGAAAATCTCCGATTTGATTTTTTCAATGGGTTGAAACCCCTGGGTGGGAGCATTTCTGGCACGGGTGTGAGAAAATCTCCGATTTGATTTTTCAATGGGTTGAAACCCCTGGGTGGAGCATTTCTGGCACGGGTGTGAGAAAATCTCCGATTTGATTTTTTCAATGGGTTGAAACCCCTGGGTGGGAGCATTTCTGGCACGGGTGTGAGAAAATCTCCGATTTGATTTTTTCAATGGGTTGAAACCCCTGGGTGGGAGCATTTCTGGCACGGGTGTGAGAAAATCTCCGATTTGATTTTTTCAATGGGTTGAAACCCTGGGTGGGAGCATTTCTGGCACGGGTGTGAGAAAATCTCCGATTTGATTTTTTCAATGGGTTGAAACCCCTGGGTGGGAGCATTTCTGGCACGGGTGTGAGAAAATCTCCGATTTGATTTTTTCAATGGGTTGAAACCCTGGGTGGGAGCATTTCTGGCACGGGTGTGAGAAAATCTCCGATTTGATTTTTTCAATGGGTTGAAACCCCTGGATGGGAGCATTTCTGACACGGGTGTGAGAAAATCTCCGATTTCGATTTTTCAATGAGTTGAAACCCATGGGAGTGAGCATTTCTGGCACGAGTGTGAGAAAATCTCCCAATTGATTTTTCAATGGGTTGAAACCCCTGGGTGGGAGCATTTCTGGCACGGGTGTGAGAAAATCTCCGATTTGATTTTTTTCAATGGGTTGAAACCCCTGGGTGGGAGCATTTCTGGCACGGGTGTGAGAAAATCTCCGATTTGATTTTTTTCAATGGGTTGAAACCCCTGGGTGGGAGCATTTCTGGCACGGGTGTGAGAAAATCTCCGATTTGGTTTTTTTCAATGGGTTGAAACCCCTGGGTGGGAGCATTTCTGGCACGGGTGTGAGAAAATCTCCGATTTGGTTTTTTTCAATGGGTTGAAACCCCTGGGTGGGAGCATTTCTGGCACGGGTGTGAGAAAATCTCCGATTTGATTTTTTTCAATGGGTTGAAACCCCTGGGTGGGAGCATTTCTGGCACGGGTATGAGAAAATCTCCGATTTGATTTTTTTCAATGGGTTGAAACCCCTGGATGGGAGCATTTCTGGCACGGGTGTGAGAAAATCTCCGATTTGATTTTTTCAATGGGTTGAAACCCTGGGTGGGAGCATTTCTGGCACGGGTGTGAGAAAATCTCCGATTTGATTTTTTCAATGGGTTGAAACCCTGGGTGGGAGCATTTCTGGCACGGGTGTGAGAAAATCTCCGATTTGGTTTTTTTCAATGGGTTGAAACCCCTGGGTGGGAGCATTTCTGGCACGGGTGTGAGAAAATCTCCGATTTGATTTTTTTCAATGGGTTGAAACCCCTGGATGGAAGCATTTCTGGCACGGGTGTGAGAAAATCTCCGATTTGATTTTTTTCAATGGGTTGAAACCTCTGGGTGGGAGCATTTCTGGCACGGGTGTGAGAAAATCTCCGATTTGATTTTTTCAATGGGTTGAAACCCTGGGTGGGAGCATTTCTGGCACGGGTGTGAGAAAATCTCCGATTTGATTTTTCAATGGGTTGAAACCCTGGGTGGGAGCATTTCTGGCACGGGTGTGAGAAAATCTCCGATTTGATTTTTTCAATGGGTTGAAACCCCTGGGTGGGAGCATTTCTGGCACGGGTGTGAGAAAATCTCCGATTTGGTTTTTCAATGGGTTGAAACCCTGGGTGGGAGCATTTCTGGCACGGGTGTGAGAAAATCTCCGATTTGATTTTTTTCAATGGGTTGAAACCCTGGGTGGGAGCATTTCTGGCACGGGTGTGAGAAAATCTCCGATTTGATTTTTCAATGGGTTGAAACCCCTGGGTGGGAGCATTTCTGGCACGGGTGTGAGAAAATCTCCGATTTGATTTTTTTCAATGGGTTGAAACCCCTGGGTGGGAGCATTTCTGGAACGGGTGTGAGAAAATCTCCGATTTGATTTTTTTTCAATGGGTTGAAACCCCTGGGTGGGAGCATTTCTGGCACGGGTGTGAGAAAATCTCCGATTTGGTTTTTTTCAATGGGTTGAAACCCCTGGGTGGGAGCATTTCTGGCACGGGTGTGAGAAAATCTCCGATTTGATTTTTTTCAATGGGTTGAAACCCCTGGGTGGGAGCATTTCTGGCACGGGTGTGAGAAAATCTCCGATTTGATTTTTTTCAATGGGTTGAAACCCCTGGGTGGGAGCATTTCTGGCACGGGTGTGAGAAAATCTCCGATTTGATTTTTTCAATGGGTTGAAACCCTGGGTGGGAGCATTTCTGGCACGGGTGTGAGAAAATCTCCGATTTGATTTTTTCAATGGGTTGAAACCCCTGGGTGGGAGCATTTCTGGCACGGGTGTGAGAAAATCTCCGATTTGATTTTTCAATGGGTTGAAACCCTGGGTGGGAGCATTTCTGGCACGGGTGTGAGAAAATCTCCGATTTGATTTTTTCAATGGGTTGAAACCCTGGGTGGGAGCATTTCTGGCACGGGTGTGAGAAAATCTCCGATTTGATTTTTTCAATGGGTTGAAACCCCTGGGTGGGAGCATTTCTGGCACGGGTGTGAGAAAATCTCCGATTTGATTTTTTCAATGGGTTGAAACCCCTGGGTGGGAGCATTTCTGGCACGGGTGTGAGAAAATCTCCGATTTGATTTTTTCAATGGGTTGAAACCCCTGGGTGGGAGCATTTCTGGCACGGGTGTGAGAAAATCTCCGATTTGATTTTTTCAATGGGTTGAAACCCCTGGGTGGGAGCATTTCTGGCACGGGTGTGAGAAAATCTCCGATTTGATTTTTTCAATGGGTTGAAACCCCTGGGTGGGAGCATTTCTGGCACGGGTGTGAGAAAATCTCCGATTTGATTTTTCAATGGGTTGAAACCCTGGGTGGGAGCATTTCTGGCACGGGTGTGAGAAAATCTCCGATTTGATTTTTTCAATGGGTTGAAACCCTGGGTGGGAGCATTTCTGGCACGGGTGTGAGAAAATCTCCGATTTGATTTTTTCAATGGGTTGAAACCCTGGGTGGGAGCATTTCTGGCACGGGTGTGAGAAAATCTCCGATTTGATTTTTTCAATGGGTTGAAACCCTGGGTGGGAGCATTTCTGGCACGGGTGTGAGAAAATCTCCGATTTGATTTTTTCAATGGGTTGAAACCCCTGGGTGGGAGCATTTCTGGCACGGGTGTGAGAAAATCTCCGATTTGATTTTTTCAATGGGTTGAAACCCTGGGTGGGAGCATTTCTGGCACGGGTGTGAGAAAATCTCCGATTTGATTTTTTCAATGGGTTGAAACCCCTGGGTGGGAGCATTTCTGGCACGGGTGTGAGAAAATCTCCGATTTGATTTTTTCAATGGGTTGAAACCCTGGGTGGGAGCATTTCTGGCACGGGTGTGAGAAAATCTCCGATTTGATTTTTTCAATGGGTTGAAACCCTGGGTGGGAGCATTTCTGGCACGGGTGTGAGAAAATCTCCGATTTGATTTTTTCAATGGGTTGAAACCCCTGGGTGGGAGCATTTCTGGCACGGGTGTGAGAAAATCTCCGATTTGGTTTTTTCAATGGGTTGAAACCCTGGGTGGGAGCATTTCTGGCACGGGTGTGAGAAAATCTCCGATTTGATTTTTTCAATGGGTTGAAACCCTGGGTGGGAGCATTTCTGGCACGGGTGTGAGAAAATCTCCGATTTGATTTTTTTCAATGGGTTGAAACCCTGGGTGGGAGCATTTCTGGCACGGGTGTGAGAAAATCTCCGATTTGATTTTTTCAATGGGTTGAAACCCCTGGGTGGGAGCATTTCTGGCACGGGTGTGAGAAAATCTCCGATTTGATTTTTTCAATGGGTTGAAACCCCTGGGTGGGAGCATTTCTGGCACGGGTGTGAGAAAATCTCCGATTTGATTTTTCAATGGGTTGAAACCCTGGGTGGGAGCATTTCTGGCACGGGTGTGAGAAATTCTCCGATTTGATTTTTTTCAATGGGTTGAAACCCCTGGGTGGGAGCATTTCTGGCACGGGTGTGAGAAAATCTCCGATTTGATTTTTTTTCAATGGGTTGAAACCCCTCGGTGGGAGCATTTCTGGCACGGGTGTGAGAAAATCTCCGATTTGATTTTTTCAATGGGTTGAAACCCTGGGTGGGAGCATTTCTGGCACGGGTGTGAGAAAATCTCCGATTTGATTTTTTTCAATGGGTTGAAACCCTGGGTGGGAGCATTTCTGGCACGGGTGTGAGAAAATCTCCGATTTGATTTTTCAATGGGTTGAAACCCCTGGGTGGGAGCATTTCTGGCACGGGTGTGAGAAAATCTCCGATTTGATTTTTCAATGGGTTGAAACCCCTGGGTGGGAGCATTTCTGGCACGGGTGTGAGAAAATCTCCGATTTGGATTTTTCAATGGGTTGAAACCCCTGGGTGGGAGCATTTCTGGCACGGGTGTGAGAAAATCTCCGATTTGATTTTTTCAATGGGTTGAAACCCTGGGTGGGAGCATTTCTGGCACGGGTGTGAGAAAATCTCCGATTTGATTTTTTTCAATGGGTTGAAACCCTGGGTGGGAGCATTTCTGGCACGGGTGTGAGAAAATCTCCGATTTGATTTTTTCAATGGGTTGAAACCCCTGGGTGGGAGCATTTCTGGCACGGGTGTGAGAAAATCTCCGATTTGATTTTTTCAATGGGTTGAAACCCCTGGGTGGGAGCATTTCTGGCACGGGTGTGAGAAAATCTCCGATTTGATTTTTTCAATGGGTTGAAACCCCTGGGTGGGAGCATTTCTGGCACGGGTGTGAGAAAATCTCCGATTTGATTTTTTCAATGGGTTGAAACCCTGGGTGGGAGCATTTCTGGCACGGGTGTGAGAAAATCTCCGATTTGATTTTTTCAATGGGTTGAAACCCTGGGTGGGAGCATTTCTGGCACGGGTGTGAGAAAATCTCCGATTTGATTTTTTTCAATGGGTTGAAACCCCTGGGTGGGAGCATTTCTGGCACGGGTGTGAGGAAAGCTCCGATTTGGTGTTTTTCAATGGGGTGGAACCCCTGGGTGGGAGCATTTCTGGCACGGGTGTGAGAAAATCTCCGATTTGATTTTTTCAATGGGTTGAAACCCTGGGTGGGAGCATTTCTGGCACGGGTGTGAGAAAATCTCCGATTTGATTTTTTCAATGGGTTGAAACCCCTGGGTGGGAGCATTTCTGGCACGGGTGTGAGAAAATCTCCGATTTGATTTTTCAATGGGTTGAAACCCCTGGGTGGGAGCATTTCTGGCACGGGTGTGAGAAAATCTCCGATTTGATTTTTTTTTCAATGGGTTGAAACCCTGGGTGGGAGCATTTCTGGCACGGGTGTGAGAAAATCTCCGATTTGATTTTTTTCAATGGGTTGAAACCCTGGGTGGGAGCATTTCTGGCACGGGTGTGAGAAAATTCTCCGATTTGATTTTTTCAATGGGTTGAAACCCCTGGGTGGGAGCATTTCTGGCACGGGTGTGAGAAAATCTCCGATTTGATTTTTTCAATGGGTTGAAACCCCTGGGTGGGAGCATTTCTGGCACGGGTGTGAGAAAATCTCCGATTTGATTTTTTCAATGGGTTGAAACCCTGGGTGGGAGCATTTCTGGCACGGGTGTGAGAAAATCTCCGATTTGATTTTTTTCAATGGGTTGAAACCCTGGGTGGGAGCATTTCTGGCACGGGTGTGAGAAAATCTCCGATTTGATTTTTTCAATGGGTTGAAACCCCTGGGTGGGAGCATTTCTGGCACGGGTGTGAGAAAATCTCCGATTTGATTTTTTCAATGGGTTGAAACCCCTGGGTGGGAGCATTTCTGGCACGGGTGTGAGAAAATCTCCGATTTGATTTTTTCAATGGGTTGAAACCCCTGGGTGGGAGCATTTCTGGCACGGGTGTGAGAAAATCTCCGATTTGGTTTTTTTCAATGGGTTGAAACCCCTGGGTGGGAGCATTTCTGGCACGGGTGTGAGAAAATCTCCGATTTGATTTTTTTCAATGGGTTGAAACCCCTGGGTGGGAGCATTTCTGGCACGGGTGTGAGAAAATCTCCGATTTGGTTTTTTTCAATGGGTTGAAACCCCTGGGTGGGAGCATTTCTGGCACGGGTGTGAGAAAATCTCCGATTTGATTTTTTTCAATGGGTTGAAACCCCTGGGTGGGAGCATTTCTGGCACGGGTGTGAGAAAATCTCCGATTTGATTTTTTTCAATGGGTTGAAACCCCTGGGTGGGAGCATTTCTGGCACGGGTGTGAGAAAATCTCCGATTTGATTTTTTCAATGGGTTGAAACCCCTGGGTGGGAGCATTTCTGGCACGGGTGTGAGAAAATCTCCGATTTGATTTTTTCAATGGGTTGAAACCCTGGGTGGGAGCATTTCTGGCACGGGTGTGAGAAAATTCTCCGATTTGATTTTTTCAATGGGTTGAAACCCCTGGGTGGGAGCATTTCTGGCACGGGTGTGAGAAAATCTCCGATTTGATTTTTTTCAATGGGTTGAAACCCTGGGTGGGAGCATTTCTGGCACGGGTGTGAGAAAATCTCCGATTTGATTTTTTCAATGGGTTGAAACCCTGGGTGGGAGCATTTCTGGCACGGGTGTGAGAAAATCTCCGATTTGGTTTTTTTCAATGGGCTGAAAGCCCTGGGTGGGAGCATTTCTGGCACGGGTGTGAGAAAATCTCCGATTTGATTTTTTTCAATGGGTTGAAACCCCTGGGTGGGAGCATTTCTGGCACGGGTGTGAGAAAATCTCCGATTTGGTTTTTTTCAATGGGTTGAAACCCCTGGGTGGGAGCATTTCTGGCACGGGTGTGAGAAATTCTCCGATTTGATTTTTTTCAATGGGTTGAAACCCCTGGGTGGGAGCATTTCTGGCACGGGTGTGAGAAAATCTCCGATTTGATTTTTTCAATGGGTTGAAACTCCTGGGTGGGAGCATTTCTGGCACGGGTGTGAGAAAATCTCCGATTTGATTTTTTCAATGGGTTGAAACCCTGGGTGGGAGCATTTCTGGCACGGGTGTGAGAAAATCTCCGATTTGGTTTTTTCAATGGGTTGAAACCCTGGGTGGGAGCATTTCTGGCACGGGTGTGAGAAAATCTCCGATTTGATTTTTTTCAATGGGTTGAAACCCCTGGGTGGGAGCATTTCTGGCACGGGTGTGAGAAAATCTCCGATTTGGTTTTTTTCAATGGGTTGAAACCCCTGGGTGGGAGCATTTCTGGCACGGGTGTGAGAAAATCTCCGATTTGATTTTTTTCAATGGGTTGAAACCCCTGGATGGGAGCATTTCTGGCACGGGTGTGAGAAAATCTCCGATTTGATTTTTTTCAATGGGTTGAAACCCCTGGGTGGGAGCATTTCTGGCACGGGTGTGAGAAAATCTCCGATTTGATTTTTTCAATGGGTTGAAACCCTGGGTGGGAGCATTTCTGGCACGGGTGTGAGAAAATCTCCGATTTGATTTTTTCAATGGGTTGAAACCCTGGGTGGGAGCATTTCTGGCACGGGTGTGAGAAAATCTCCGATTTGATTTTTTTCAATGGGTTGAAACCCTGGGTGGGAGCATTTCTGGCACGGGTGTGAGAAAATCTCCGATTTGATTTTTTTCAATGGGTTGAAACCCCTGGGTGGGAGCATTTCTGGCACGGGTGTGAGAAAATCTCCGATTTGATTTTTTTCAATGGGTTGAAACCCCTGGGTGGGAGCATTTCTGGCACGGGTGTGAGAAAATCTCCGATTTGATTTTTTTCAATGGGTTGAAACCCCTGGGTGGGAGCATTTCTGGCACGGGTGTGAGAAAATCTCCGATTTGATTTTTTCAATGGGTTGAAACCCCTGGGTGGGAGCATTTCTGGCACGGGTGTGAGAAAATCTCCGATTTGATTTTTTCAATGGGTTGAAACCCTGGGTGGGAGCATTTCTGGCACGGGTGTGAGAAAATCTCCGATTTGATTTTTTCAATGGGTTGAAACCCTGGGTGGGAGCATTTCTGGCACGGGTGTGAGAAAATCTCCGATTTGGTTTTTTTCAATGGGTTGAAACCCTGGGTGGGAGCATTTCTGGCACGGGTGTGAGAAAATCTCCGATTTGGTTTTTCAATGGGTTGAAACCCTGGGTGGGAGCATTTCTGGCACGGGTGTGAGAAAATCTCCGATTTGGTTTTTCAATGGGTTGAAACCCTGGGTGGGAGCATTTCTGGCACGGGTGTGAGAAAATCTCCGATTTGGTTTTTTTCAATGGGTTGAAACCCTGGGTGGGAGCATTTCTGGCACGGGTGTGAGAAAATCTCCGATTTGATTTTTTCAATGGGTTGAAACCCTGGGTGGGAGCATTTCTGGCACGGGTGTGAGAAAATCTCCGATTTGATTTTTTCAATGGGTTGAAACCCTGGGTGGGAGCATTTCTGGCACGGGTGTGAGAAAATCTCCGATTTGATTTTTTCAATGGGTTGAAACCCCTGGGTGGGAGCATTTCTGGCACGGGTGTGAGAAAATCTCCGATTTGATTTTTTTCAATGGGTTGAAACCCCTGGGTGGGAGCATTTCTGGCACGGGTATGAGAAAATCTCCGATTTGATTTTTTTCAATGGGTTGAAACCCCTGGGTGGGAGCATTTCTGGAACGGGTGTGAGAAAATCTCCGATTTGGTTTTTTTCAATGGGTTGAAACCCTGGGTGGGAGCATTTCTGGCACGGGTGTGAGAAAATCTCCGATTTGATTTTTTCAATGGGTTGAAACCCTGGGTGGGAGCATTTCTGGCACGGGTGTGAGAAAATCTCCGATTTGATTTTTTCAATGGGTTGAAACCCCTGGGTGGGAGCATTTCTGGCACGGGTGTGAGAAATTCTCCGATTTGATTTTTTTCAATGGGTTGAAACCCCTGGGTGGGAGCATTTCTGGAACGGGTGTGAGAAAATCTCCGATTTGATTTTTTTCAATGGGTTGAAACCCCTGGGTGGGAGCATTTCTGGCACGGGTGTGAGAAAATCTCCGATTTGATTTTTTTCAATGGGTTGAAACCCCTGGGTGGGAGCATTTCTGGCACGGGTGTGAAAAATTCTCCGATTTGATTTCGATTTTATGCTTTTTCATTCAAACTTTTGTTGTTTTTATACGTTGCCTACAAAGGGGGGATTATTACTCACTCCAAGGTTTCAGACTTTGCATGATCCTTACATGTTTTAGGTCAGTACGAAGATACCCCAGTGTTTTTGCTCAAAAAGGGTCTAGATATGTGCGCCAATAGTGATTTGCTCTGCATGATCTCCGCCGATCACCCAATGGACCTGCTCGTTATCGATATTGCGTCTTCGCCGCCGCGGCGAGCGCGGCACACCGGGCGAGACGGGCGCACAAGACCCGTCCCAGCAAGAGGTCTGGATTAGATCCCACTTTGTGTACCAAAAAAAAAACCAGAATATTGTTTGAAAAACTGTTTCGTAAATTTACCTCCTTTTTTGTTATGAATGACGGAAAATACGTCCAGAAATTTGATTCCAACGTACTTAACCGCCACAGCAAAACTATAACGTCTTCATTCTCATAGATACAGGAACCGATTCGCTGAAAACAAAATCGATTAAAAAAACGGAACTAAATTCACACTTTGACAATATATGTGCGTTCTGAACGTTTAACTGATGCTAAGATTTTTTTGATGAAAAGCCAAATCTGTCCTCCTTGCGAGCGATTCTATTTTTTTGTGCAAAATTGTAGGCATTTCTGAACAGGTTACGATAGCTGAACGACAATAGGGTCCGTGGCTTGCTCTCTAAAGAAAAAAAAACATTTAAATCTCACCCGCGGCTGGCGCGGGCGGTTTAAATCTCACCGGCGGTATCGGCTGGAATCGATAAGCGGGCCGGCGCACGAGACGGCCGCGGGGAGATTCAAATGTTTCTCCTTGAGCAAGCAAGCCAAGGGCCTAACTATAACTACCATAGTTATCCAAAAAAAAATAGAAAAAAAACTTTTTTCTACTTACACTGTGTCAGAAAGAATATGTGGAGATCTTATCAAGACCATAAACCTGTATTCAATTTTTTTCAGAGAAATACGGTAGATGTACGGTCACTTCGCTAACGTGACCAACAAAGAATCACCTCTAGCTTCATTCAGAGAGAAGCATCGCTCATAAGGAGGACATATTCGAACTCTATGTCAAAAACTGATTCTACACACTCAAATTATACGTTGAGTACGCACTTTTTCAAGAAATGTATGGAACAAACCTCTACTTTATTGTACGGCGATCGATAACGGAAATATAATCTTATTTTAGCGATATGGGTGAACAGCTGGGATTTGCTGGACAATTTATAGTTGTATAGCCTATCTTCAAAAGTGACATTGTCCAGACAAATGTCGAAAAATGGTTTCAATCGCGATTTCAATATGGCTGGAGTCTGAAAGTAGATCAAACAGCATCAATCGATAACATATGGCACTGAGGACGGATGTAACCACTTACAACATGTTCTAGTAGCCAGTCTACACGAAAAAGTGTCTCCTTTGAAGGGGTATTGACTGGTTTCTGTTGATTAGTACAATAATTTCGTCGCAACGATGTGGAAGAAGGCAGGCAAGGACCGGCTTGAATCAGGGAATGTTTTCAAGCGTGAAAAATCACAAAAAAAGCGTCGGAAAGAAAGAAGCCACCTTGAAATGACACTGATGGAGCAGCAACCGTACAAAGTCGGAGAATTTGTGAGGATTCAGAACGGTTCGCGGCTTTCAAACCGCCCAAAGCCCAATTCATCTCCTGAAACTCAAGTTAACAAGTCGCAAAGGAAGTAGATCATTCACACAAGCTAGAGAAGAGATCCACAAAAGTTCAAACTCAGCAGAAGCGGTTCAAGATTCGAGCAACAATCTTTCATAATAAAAACCGACGACCCACCAAGAAACAAAGCGGCGATAAAAAGCGCGCCGCAGCGCTGTCGCCCGGAATGTCGTAGGATAAAAGTCATCTTTAGAGCGCGTTTGAGTAACAATTGAGCACGAGCTCATTTAGAGCACACATTATAACTCGTGCTCTCAGGACTAGCTCACACAATCGCCGCATTCTATGCGTGTCTAATATGCATTCAACTCGTATACAAAGCGGTTTCGAGCACAGTGAGGGGACGTGCTCCTATCGTGTGTCAAATTACAGCATGTACCCCATCAAATAAGACGTTAAATGCGCGCATGATACACATTCAACTCGATGACGAAACGATTTTTCAAAAAAAAGGAAAGCATTCGACGCACTCTTGAGGAGGGACTGCGACGCCGATAGCGTCGCCGGTTTAATTACCCAAGCTTGCGGTACTTGGTACAGGCCATAAAACGGCCAATGTCTCACCGTCGACTGCGTACCACGCGCTGTGCGACCGCACGCGCGTCGGAAGCAGACGGGTTTTAGCCGCCGCGCGGGGAGGTTTGGGCGCCGCGCGACGTTTAGGCCTCCGCGCGGCGGCCGAAACTCGTCGCGCGGCGGCCAAAACTCGTCTGCTTCCGACGCACGTGCGGTCGCGCAGCGCGTGGTACGCAGTCGACGGTGAGACATTGGCCGTTTCATGGCCTGTACACCCAGCCGCTGGAGACCTCGTCTAACCGCTGGCAGCCCCAGATGGTGCTCAGCGGGTTGGCCGCGTCGCGTGACGGTGTGCTGCTATGATAGCGCTGAGCTATCCTGCAGCGCCTGTCCCTGCTATAAACTTTTGCAACACGTGCTCCTGCGGTGAAATTTTGCAGCACGTGCTGCTGTCTGGAGCACGTGCGCCTGCAAAAAAGCATTTCGATGGGTGTGGTCACTCGAGTTGAATGCATATTCAACACGCATTGGATGCGGCGGTTTTCTGAGAGTAGGAAAATGAATGAAACTATTGTGTCTCCCTGGAGTGGGGCAAATTACGCGCTTTTTTCGTACTACTTTACGTAGTTGGCTTGTTAATTAGCTATTTGAGGTGCGGTTCCAGTCAACTGTGGAAGAATTGGAGAATGCTCCGGATCTAAACTCCATGTCAGAGTTTACTTCGCATCCGCAGTTGCAGACAGTAGCTGTTGCGGCGCGCGGCGCAGGCAAGTACATGGTGGAAGCACTAATAATCGCTTCGTGACCTCCGAAGGCCAAATACTACTGGACTCCAGGTCCCAGCACAGTTAGCAGGAAATGTTATGGATAGCTCGCGGTGGTGCCAGCTGGTTCCGCGGCACCAAAAGACTATGTGATCTAGAGCATTTGTCGCCGCCTAAGCCTGACGCAATCGATATTTCAACCGCTCGACGCTGCGAGCAACACGGCGACTCTGACTCCTCTGAGTGAGAATTTTGGCTGAGAAATAGCCCACCAGGCTCCGCAGCGGCTCTTTCTCGGTTATTCCTCGGGTATTCCTCCGTTTTTCGTGAAAAAGTCGCAAAATAGCCGAGGAATAACCGATAAATAACCAAAAAATGCCTGTTGACATCTAAAGCATGCCTCAAAAATGCATCGTATATTACCCTGGAAAGCACTATTTCTCGGCGATTTCTCGGCTATTCCGCGGCAGTTCCGATTAAAGTTCCCGAGGGAAACTATTCGCCCACGCGGTCGGCGTGTGTGTCGAGCGGTTAGGGCGAAAGCGTTTTTTCGGACTCAGCTACAGCTGTCCGCGGAGGTTAGAAAGCTCGTCCGGAAAATGCTTTCGCGACGACCGCAGGACACGCGCGCCGACCGCCTGGGCGGACAGTGGCCATTTAGATAGATTTATGGTTGTCTCCATTGTTTCCGAGACCTGCTTCCATCTGTTTACTAGTTTATTTGGCATAGTGTTATAGACCATTAGACAGAGAATAATCCGCTCTATTACATGGTATGAACCTAATTCTTACTTTGGCAAGAGATCGAAAAAAAATACGCACCCAAGTCAGAATCCCGCCCATACAGAGATAATAACCCCTAAGAAAAAATCTGGGAACGTTTCGCACCCAGGTTGATTTCATTATAAAATCCCTAGTGTCTAATCCGTGGCCAAGAATGGAAAAGCGTCGACTCTTATCACCTCATTATCGGATACAGTTCGGATGGTATCATCAGCTTTTTTTTTTAAATAAAGCTAATTTTTATTGATTTTCGGGTCAATAAATGGTAGCCATTTTCCAATACCACTTGATTGACCCGAAAACCGGTTATATTGAATTTTTGGGAAAACAACGACTACGCTGCTATGAAGGACAAAGGATTTCATTCCACATGATCTATAACATGTTGCCGAGAATTGCGAAGTTCAGTGCGGAACCTGTCATTCGGCTTAGCCCGCAGCCACCGTACAGGTTTCGGGTTGGTTCTCGCAATCTACGAGTCCGCTTCTGTTGCTGTCCGGGCCTCCGAGAGTTTTAGCCGAGAAATAGCCCACCAGGCTCCGCAGCGGCTCCTGGTGGGCTATTTCGCGGCTTCTTGGCTGCCTTTCCCGAAACGAACAAGAAGTAGCAGGGAAATAGCCGAAATGTAACCGAGAAATAATGAGAAGTAATCAAAAGTAACCAAGACCAACCGTCACCGGCTCGCGGAGCCGCCACCCGGGGTCGCCAGATGTTCGGTGGGGCCTTTGGAGGCTGAGCGAGGTCCAAGTACCTCAAACTTGGCTAATTCAACCGCCGAGGTGTTGACATTTGAATCACGCCTCCTAAATGCGCTGTATACCTCTACCTGGTCGGCTACTTTGCGGCGGGCATTATTTAGCGGCTATTTCTCGGCAATTTCGCGGCAAGCAGGCATCTCGCGGTTATTTCTCGGCCAAAACTCTCAGAGGCTCCTCAAATTCTCCTGGACAGCAACAACAGTGGATCTTAGATTGGGAGAACGAAATGAACTGTCAGGCGGCTCCAATTCCTGTTCGGTGCGGTTCCTGGCCAAGAATCGCCTTAATCAAGGGAAAAGAATGAGCAAGCGCTTAATCCGAAACCCATTATTTCGTCTGGGAGGGTTTTTTTTGACGTGCTTATCACAAAACTGATGCTGGTTTCCAGATTCTCGGACGATTACGATAGGTTACGGTAGAGGTATCATTTAGCTAACGTAACCTCCCATAGTCTTTCAAAGTATCGGGTGCATGCATTAAGCACAGATACAAACTGGTGTCGAGCACAGTGAGAGCACGTCTTCTTGTTGTGCTCTAACGAATAAAACAATGGATGCGTGCAGAAATTGTCCCCGCAAATGGTGAAAATCGACAGGACAGTCTTCGAGCAGATGCAATTGCGCCAACAGAGGGTCCGTCTGTCTCAATTACTTACAGCATATTCCCCCTGCGATAGAAGCACGTGCTGCTATGATAGCAACCAAAGAATCAATTGGTAGCAAGTGCTCCTGCAACCAGAACCCTATCTTCAACGGTTGAAGAGTTATAGGCGAAAAACCTGTGTTTCGTAAAATGAATTAGGCTAAAGGATCGAGAAAATATTTTTCAATTCGGAAACACTAGTTGAGGCAGAATTATATGGGGATTCCAAAAACAACCTTCATCAAAGGTCTATCTCTAAGTTTAAAAAATTTATGGACTGAAAACCGATAACTTCAAGCGAAAAACATGTTTTTTTATAAACTGAAATCGGCTGAAAGAAAGGGAAAGTATTCTAAGAAACTGAAAACGCTATTCGATACTGAATTCTATGGGAATTCCAGAAACAACATTCACTAAAGGTCTACCTAAGCACAAAAAAGTTATGAACGAAAAACTGATTGCTTTTGGTAAAAGAAACGTCATTTCATAAATTGAAATCGGCTGAGAGATTAGAAACGTTTTTTTTCTCAAATTGAAAACATTATTCGACGCAGAATTTTATGAAGATTTCGGAAACAGCTCCGTTAAGAGATCCGTCTCAAAGTGCAAAAATGTTATGCACGAAGAACTGGTACTTTTCAAAAATCGCTTGGAAACAGATTTCCGAAAATTTTTGACTTCAAGACAGCTCAAAGGAAATTTTTCATCACCTAGGCATTTCATTTCACCTTAAGAAGGTCTAACGAAAAAAGTATTTCAAAATTATTGAAAAAAATAGAAACATATTGAATTAAAGAAAAAGAGAATTAAGAAAACGTGAAATTTTGAAGTTGCCAGTCAATAGGAAACCTTCATCATTTCCCACTCAGGTGCAGTTGATCGCAATGTTATAAGGACATGGTGCGATTGCGGACTCGCACTAAAACTACGGTGGAATCTGGCACTCTGCCAGATTTCGTCATCGATCGGCGCCACAGCTGATATTTTCGTGAGCAGAGAGACGACGGTTGGCGCCGATCGATGACGAAATTTGGCAAAGTGCCAGGTTCTACCGTAATTTAGTGCGAGTCCGCAACGGCACCATGTCCTTTTAACATTGCGGTCAACTGTATTCTGAACAACCTTCACCTGTCGGGCCGCTGTCTCCACCCCAACGAACCTCAATATGTCGCAGGGTCAGGCACAGCGATGAGACATTTTTTCGGCTAAAAACGACCCTCTAGGAAAAGTGAAAAAATTTGGTAGACGTTACTGACTATTTTCATTTTGGAAGTTTTTTTTTTCAATTTTTGGGGCCTCACCATTCCAAAGTGGATGAATAGCGTTTCATGCGCTGCCGATATTGAAAAACTACAGCCAGATGCTCTGAGAAAATCTGTGGTGACGGCACCGCAATGCGGCCGTGTAGGTGCCTTATAGGCACCTACATGGGGTCATTGCGGTGCCTTCATTACAAATTGCCCTGCCTGCACGCAAATAGCGAAGTAGGCTCCGCAATCGCAGCTCGTTGAAGAGCCGATTGCCGCGTCGGCTGAGCGTTGACACCGCGTAGGTGTTTAGTACTCGAACGATTTGGTATTTTAGCTTCTCAAGCCCATACGTAATCCAAATAAAATTTCATGCTAATCAAACGCAAATTACAAACACCTAGCTTCGATACTTGAATGCAGAAGTCCTCACCCATTTCAATCGGGCAATAATTCAGTTTATGTAGTCTTCATGACAGCTGCGTTAAAAATTGGACAGAATCTTACGAGAACCGTTAACGCTATGCAAATGACTACAGATTTTAACCGTTATGGTATTCGCTGCTATGTCAGAATTCGAGCCTCAGAATCGTTTTGTTTCAAGACGACTCAGCATTTAGAGAAGTGTTTGCCACTTACGGGTGCGATGCCAGGATGAAGTGCAATACCGCTAATATCATTTGCGTTTTGAGCACAAAAAGGAGTTTTTATGCTTCTTTTCAACACTCTGTTCAAAATATACCATTCGTTGATATAAAGAGATATCTGAAATTAGCATCAAGAGCCCTTTTTAGGAGATACATTGCTTACTCTGGAACAAGATATTTTGGAAAAGTTAGCTTTAACACAATCAACACGGGAAACGCGCTTTCAATTTCGAAGCAGCTATGAGTGATGTGTCCATCGCCACGTCTATATGCCCTGTTTGAGAGCAAGCCATGCGCCATTTTAGAAAAAAACACTCGACGTTATTTCCGGAAAGCGTCTTTATATTCCCCAGCGAAGACCGAGAACGTAAGAAAGTGTGGTTTTCGAGTAATTCTGACCACTCGACCGTCCAAAAAAGCACGGCTCTCGAAACAACAAAAAATGAAAACAAAGTCTGTAACTTCCGGATGAAGCGATTTTTTGCGAGAAATCGTCAAAAACAGCGTATTAGAATTGGGTTCGGATAATTTATCGAACGATAATCACATTATTCGTTTTATACGCGAGTACTCGAATATTCTATTCACCTGAGAACTGTAATTGTCGGATTTCCCGAGAATTCGATTGATTTATGAAATCCAAATATCTGCTGAATCCTTAAGGATTCATTTAGAAACATTTAAGTATTCGGTTGTCCAATTAATTCGATTATTGTAAAAAAAACTTAAAAAAAAAACTTCGCTCATTTCGGGTCACGGGCTAATATTCTGCCATTGATAACAATGTGCAGAAATATTCATCAAATATTTGAAAAATCGAATCGAATAGGCTGAGTGCTTTTCCGAATATGAATACCAAACGGATAGAGTAAGGTTTTCAGATTAGTTCACTCATTCGGAAATTTTGAAAAGTTTCAATTTGGAATTTTCATTCAATCGGGTAATTCAAAAAGAGATAATTGAATTACACTCCCTCCTTCATAACTTTCAAAACGGCGATGTTCTAAAGATTCGTTCATCTGAAAATTTCTGACAGTTTCCATTGAATTTTTCAATTTTTCGGGAGCAGTTGTTTTTTGAAAATGCAATATTCTTTCGTTTATTTAAGAATGAGTGTCGAATGACCATGTCTACTCGTCCCTCTACCTAAGGGATGAATGCCGAAATTCAGGTGGACTGCGAAAAACACCCAAAAATTCAGGAAATGTAACATACGGCATTGTTTCTTAGATCGTGGTTGCTGCAGTTTTGAAACCGAAATCTCGAAGAATACAAAAAGCGTAATACGCGGAGACACATGAGCACAAACAGGTGTTCAAGATTATATTAGTTAATGTCGCAACATAAAAAAGACTTAACGCTTGAGATGGAAATTCAGTATAAAGCCAATTTTACTACACCGGCAAAAAAATGCTATGGTCAAAATGTGGATAACATAAAAAAACGACTTCGGAGAGCACCGGAATAGATATCGGCGAGCCTAGTTGGAAATTTGATCGATACTGCAGTATGACTGATGTGTGCCAGTTCGGAGGTGTGTCGAACGCGGAGCCGACGGGATACTGAAAGCGTGCACACTCATCGCGGTGCCGACGCTGTTTCACCGAGGAGCCGTGTTCTCTACGCTACCTCTTTATCGGACTGCGGAGCCGACATAAGGCTATCGCGGGGCGACTGCGTCACACACCACTTTTTCACGATCGCGGAGCCGCCAATCAACTGCCGATACCCCATCGCGATACCAGCGAGAATCTCGGGGCTATCGCGAAACCAGCGGTACCGATTTTCTCAGAGATGGGTAGCTGAAAAACATTTCAAAAGCCGGAAAAATCTTCGCCCTCCGTTTTTGGCCACGATGGTCCGGTGGAGCTTTCGGACCACCGTCGGACCACCGCACCTTTGAACGCTCATAACTCGGCCCAAAATCGATTATATGAGCTCATCTCCGGACCTTAACATTTTCTATCATCTGCCTACAGTTTCCATTCTTGCACTAGGTCATGTATATAGACGACCCTTTTCGATTTTTTGGCCAATTTTTTTTCCGTCCGGAGGGGTGACAAGCGGAGTTCAGTTTCTGGAAAAAGGTAATTTTCACATCACTAGAAAGGATTTTTAGAACATTTCCAGTCGATTGGTTTCCTCGTTCCGGGAACTTTTTTTCTGAAACTGACGTTCGGCCATTTCTTGACTCCTTTCATTTTGGAAGTTTTTTTCAATTTTTGGGGCCTCACCATTGCAAAGGGGATGAATAGCGTTTCATGCGCTGCCGATATTGAAATACTTCAGCCAGATAAAAAGCTGAAAAACACTTCAAAAACCGGAAAAATCTTCGCCCTCCGTTTTTGGCCACGGTGGCACGGTGGAGCTTTCGGACAACCGTGGGACCACCGCACCTTTGAACGGCCATAACTCGGTTGAAAGTCGATTACACTATGTAACACGATTTTTGCTCCTGGCTTCTAAGTGTTGTATTCCAATTGCTTATGTCCAAAGTATGTGAAAAAATGTTTTCATTGAGAACAAACTTCGCTTACAGTACAACAGCACGAAGAAAACCGTTTTTTGTGAAAATAGAAAGATTTTTATTTATTTTCGGCATTATGAACAGGTTAAAACAAGAAATGCACAAGAAATAGACAAACACAGTCGGAAAGCACTCAACAAGGTTCAGAATTGTGTAGATTTTCTAGAATGAGAATTTTTCTAGAATTTTTCAAGAAACCATGAGGGGGACTACATTTGAGTGCAGCTTCGAGAGGGTGATTCACAGTACAATTGTAAGTCTAGAAAATTACACATTTCTGAAACTTGCTGATTGGTTTCCGATAGTGCTTGTCTATTCCTTGTGCATTTTTTTGTTTTTACCTGATCATAGTGCCGAAAATGAATGGAAATCTTTCTATTTTCACAAAAAAAAAACGAGTTTTCTTCGTTCTGTCGTCGTTTAAGCAAGGTTTAAGCTTATTGAAGTCATTTTTCACATACATTGGACAAAAACAATTGAAAGATAACACTTAGAAGCCAGGAATAAAAATTGTTTAACATAAAAAAGCTATTTTTTAAATTTCATTGTCCTAGTCACAAAAGCGATGTTTTCCTGGGATAACAGCGATTTCCTGTCTGTTCTAGACCTAACGGAATAGGAAAACACTATTTCAATCCAGGAATAGAAAAAAGTGAAAATTTGTTACATAGCGTTATATGAGCTCATAAATTATACTAATACGTATATAAAGTTCATATGTATAGGAATATACATCAAGTATGGACAATTACATGATCGCCAACTTTATAATAACATTAGACCCCATCTTCAGATAATTCATGATAGGTTAATCAAAAGAGGAAAGGTAAGAAAGAGAAGTTGGCAAAGTTCGTTTCGCCCCTGGCCTCAGACGAACTTTATCAAACAGCTCTGCCGGGGCTCCTCAAAGAGGAACAGAACTGTCGATGAAAAAGAAGGATGAATACGAAAGCATGAGCCGAGCAGAGTGAAGTAGTGTTAGAAACGTAGAAAGAGGTATTAGGGCAAGAAGCTATAGTATACTATCAATATCAGAATGAAGTCCATATGATCACAAGTCCTTATTTTGGACAGTATCGAACACCGACCTATCAACAGTGAAGACTTAGCATGTGATGCTTTTTACCAATTGTGTTATACTTTTCTTGTCATCTCTTAGGTTAAACTTATATGCTATCATTTTTTGGTTATAGATGCATTTAATTATATTTACTTCTACGAATTCTGGTGTATATTGGTTTCCAATTAAAACTGTTTTCATTTCTTTGAGTTTTTCGGTGAAGGAATCTAAATTTGAACAGATATTAGCTAATCTCAATGTCTCCGTGTAAATTGTGGATGCTTTGACTTTTATAGAGATATCAGAATGAGCATGAGGAAATCTTTTAACTCTGAAATTAAAATCATCTGTCTTATTATACAATTTTGTGTGTATTCTATTATTAATTATTTCTATACTAATGTCTAAGTAACTGCTTTATAGGGATTATTGTGCGTCTTTTTGAGCTCCAATACATTCTTGTATATTAGTGAAATTTGACAGTCCACAAATGTTTCATCTTTATTATGGATTATAAGCAAGTCATCCATATATGTAAAAGGTTTGAAAAGTACGTTATTTTCAATTTTCGCGCTTATAGAGTACCTATACTCCAACATGGAAACTGTTATATCGGCTAACAATGGGCGGAAGTTACCTCCCTGAGGAACTCCTTTCGTCTGTCGAAGCACAAGTTCTCCGAAACGACAGTAACTGTTGCGTAAAAGATAGTCAACGTGATGTATGAAGTCTGTGATGGTATAATATCTGTAACCGCTTTTATCTAGCTCAGAATCTCGATAAAATACTCTGTATCCATTGGTAACTATCCATTTTTTTAGCATTTTTGAAGCGAATTTTCAAAAATTCTTTCATGTTATACAGAATAAAGCTGTGTGGGAGGTTAGTGAACATATCCGTAAAATCAGCAGAATAAACTTGAATCCCATTGGTACTCAACCTACATAATTCAGCTGCTATGTTAATGTTGGAGATAGACCAATAGCTCTTGAGTCCTCCCTTCCTTTGGTAACTCACATTGGTATAATTAATAGAATGTGTCTTGAGAAACGAGAAAATTTTTTGCAGTTCTACTGCTAATGGTTTCATGCTGCTGTTTCTTGCTCCCGCAATGAATCTGAATTTTATGGGATCCTTATGTAATTTAGGTAAAGCGTAGATGATGGGTAACTCACAATCTATGTCAAATTTAAGTCCTGCTTTAATATTGAAGAACTTATGCTTCAAAATGGTTGTTTGCCTGTTGGCATTTTGAATCAGCTTATATGTGTCATTATGGTTTTGTTCTCTTTCAAAATTACCGTTTATGATATTGATTCCAAGTTCTTTCATGAGAGTTATGGTGTAGTATTTCTTACAAATAATCCCATAATTATTGCTAGCTTTATCTAAAGGGCAGAAAATGAAGTGTTTCTGGTACTCTTTTATACTCTTATAAGGTATCAGGCTATTAGACTGCCTTCTGAAGGAAGTCCCTTGTAGTATTGGTTTGAGTCTTTTTCTGAACTGTTTTTTTGAAGTGCAACTGCAAGTTATTTATTTTCATAACATCTAGCTTGTACTTATTTTTCATATAGTTGATAAAATTTCGCTGTAGCGCCGAAATAATTTTGTGTTATTTCACTCCTGTTATTCATCTTTTCTATTCTGTATTTAGTTCCTTTATTAAAAATTTCTTTGAGAATTGAATCATCATCTCCGGACGTTAACATTTTCTATCATCTATCTACATTTTCCATTCTTGCACTATGTCATGTATATAGACGACCCTTTTCGATTTTTCGGCCGATTTTTTTCCGTCCGGAGGGGTGACAGGCGGAGTTCAGTGCAGAACTTTAAAGGTGGCTCTCCGATTTCTCAACCGATTGCCCACAACTTAATTGTCACTATGAACGATTTTACGAGAGAACCCCATCTCCCACAATACTATATTCTGTTTATCTTTAATTGCACAAAAAACGGTCCGCCAATAGTCCTCTAATGGGCCGGCTAGTACCGTAGTTTACGTCCACGACGCGTTCTCGGCAGACCCGGGTGTGCACAGTGGCTGGGTGGGTGGCCGAGTGACGGCATTGATGAATCGATCGCTCAGCACACCCCGGTGCACACCCGGGTCTGCCGAGAACGCGTCGTGGACGTAAACTACGATACTAGCCGGTCCATTAGAGAACTATTAGCGGACCGTTTTTTGTGCAATTAAAGATAAACAGAGTATACAACAGAAAAAAAAACAGAATTGCAACTGCATGTAGAAACAGAGCTGCATGCCAGGATCAAAGAACACTTGGACGGTAGTGAGAGGAGGCGGGAAGCCACAGTGCTTGGGGCGCATCGGGTCACTGCCCATAATGATGACAACTTTGATATGAAGGTCGAGATAATAGCCCGAGACACTGACACCGCACAGCGGAAAACCCTAGAGGCATTTTTCATACAGGCTCATGACCCCCAAATTAACCGGAAGGGAGAAGGCCGGTATATAATCCGGGAGCTCAGGCCATACGTAAGACTCGCCTTCTAACATCCCAAGTGGTGGTCTACAGCTTTTCCTCATCGACGCTTAATGCTGCTCTGATTTTTAAAAAGTACAATACCCGCGCTAAGTTTTGTAAAAACGGGGAGCATTTGCCAAACTTGGCAAAAAAGCGTCCGATGCATGTAACTTTTTTGAACGAGGACGTTTTCCAATTCTGAAAACGCTATCATATTCACAGCTCATATTCCTACATAGTAATGTGCCTTGTGAACCGAAGTTTCCTAAAATCGCTTTGTTTTCGAGTGAAATTGTTATTGCGGTCGTTTCACAAAAACGTCGCGCGCGGCAAAGTGCGGCGAAACTTTGAGTCGTAATTGTACGAGTAATAGAAGAGCAATCTTTAAGTTTTCTTCGCGAATTGGATGAACATGGGGCTATCTAGAGATCTAAGCAGTTTGAATTTTCGAAATCCTTCATTAACCACTCTAGGGAGCTTCCTGAAAAGTCGGGCTTTTGTTGCGAAAGCCCCAGACCAAATAATGGAGGATTTCGAAAATTCAATTTGCACAGATCGTCCCACTCCCATCTTGTTCACGATAGAAACATAGCGATTGCTCTTCTAATACTTGTACAATTACTACTCAAAGTTTCGCCGCACATTGCCGCGCGCGACGATTTTGTGAAACGACCGCAAAAACAATTTTACTCAAAAACAACGCTATTTTGGGGAACTTTGGTCTACAATGCACATTGTAATGTGGGAATTCGAGCTGTGAATATGATAGCGTTTTCAGAATTCAAAAACGTCCTCGTTCAAACAAGTTACATGCATCGGACGCTTTTTTGCCAAGTTCGGCAAATGCTCCCCGTTTTCACAAAACTTAGCGCCGGTATTGTACCGCACCTAGCCAAGAACGTAAGCGAGTTCTTGGCTAGGTGCGGTACTTTTTTTTCTCTCTGGTTTTCTCTCCTACCTACGTGACAGAAAATAGGTTTGCGATTCCAAGTGGGGATTAGGAGACGTTTGGCCGGGTAGACACACTTCTTATTTGATCTTTTCTGGCTCTGAAGAAGGAGGTTACTCCGAAACGTTAGTCATAAAGAACTGTATCAACCTCGTGTCGAGTTCAACATCATCTAACAACTATAGTATTATCATGCCGAGGTTTATGGATTCTATCAAAAACTTCAGGAACTTTTATCGAAAAAAAAATGCTGGGCGATTTCCGTACGAATGTCCACGTATTCAGAAGTTCTCAGAGCCTCGGAACACTTTAAAAAATTCCTCTAATTCTGTAAAGTCAGAAGTTTACAAAACGGAATTTACACTGATTTTTTTCCAAATCTTTTTTTTCATTAAAGCTCTCAGAGAGATTTTCTACAAGTTTTTTCTACAAGTTTGACATGAATTTTTCAAGTTTTCTGATCGGCAAACTTCTCACCTTTTGCGATCAAAAATAACATAATCATCCACAGGATTGCTACAAAAACAGAATTATCCTGGAAATTCACTTGATTCGAGCGAAGTCGACTGTTC
The DNA here is from genome assembly GCA_029168955.1 of Aplectana chamaeleonis. NCBI lineage: Eukaryota > Metazoa > Nematoda > Chromadorea > Rhabditida > Cosmocercidae > Aplectana > Aplectana chamaeleonis. Next base: position 100,184 of record JAPDOI010000561.1, read on the forward strand.
ACCGCAAAACGTCAAAAATTCAGAGTTTTCCGCCTAAAGTCGCCTGAAGATTATAATCTGTGTATCTCTTAAATACAGCCGGGAAAGAAATGAAACTGTTTTTCTAAGGAAATATTCATATTTTGATTTTGTATTCCGCATGCTCAAAAAACAATTCAAATTGCAATAAAAAAACAGAAAAAAACGATAATGGGTTTATTAAGACACTTACGCTGTTCTTATTCAACCGGAAAAAAGTAGGAGTTCGAAAGAGGCAGGAATTGCGGAAACATACAGGAAGGAAATAAGTTGTGGGGCGAATCCAGACAATCGAATAGGTCACAGACTTAATTTTAGCCTACGCATTTCAACTTTACGAATTCATGCGTAATTTGTGAAAAACTGCCGAAAAACATTAGAATTTCTCACAGCTACGGTCATTAGGCAACCCACAGAAATGGAAAAATTACAATTCTTCGAATGTCAACCAAAAACTGGATAAGTTCAAGAGATTGGCTTTTCTTTGGGGTCGGAACTTTTTTTTCTACAATTTTATCCAAAGCAAGTGAAGCCAGGGGGTTCCAGCTAGTCTCCTGGCGCAGTTAACGTCGCAGGAGCCTCAGCCTCCTGTTCTCGGCGGATTCCAAGACGAGATTCAGAAGCTAGAATTCGCCGTGACCTGCCTGTAATCATCATCGGAATTCTGTTAACCACTGGCGGGAATTCTGATGATGGTGGTCTGGGCCGCCCTCATTCCATCCACCGCCTCTACCTTCCTCCTCGACCTTCCTTCTTTTTAACGGACCTCAGAATTGTGTTCAGCGCCCAAAACTACCCCCCTGAGCAATTTTTGGGGAAAGACCCACTTTCCGAATCTTGCGCAGACTGATAGCTTTTCGGTTCAGCGGTTTACGGGGTACAGAAAGCGTTGAAAAAAAATCCTGATTTGACCTAAAATTCGCCCTGGGGGTTATTTGGGGGTGCTGATCACGCATCTGAGATTTATTCGTAGTTTTTTCCAGAGTTTTCGACTAAATTTGTTGAAAGCATCCCACCAGCAGAAAAATTTGACGGCAAAATCGACTTCTGTCGATTTCCGTAATGAAACGACAGATGTGGCTCAAATCGTTCTTCTGGGGGTTATTTGGAGTGCTCAACACGAATCTGATGTCAGTTTATCGATTTTTGACAGCTTATCATAGATTACGGTGGGTATACGGTATCTTGGTCAAAGTCTCAGACTTGTCTCGAAGCTTCTATGTGAAGGATATTTGGAGTGCTGAATACGAATTCAATGTCCGTTTGTCGATTTTTGAATTGTCGAGGTAGGTTTAGCCTCCTAAATGGCCATGTTACCTACCGTAACCTACACTAAACCTTAAAATTTCGACAACCGAACCCCAGGTTCTGGTTCAGCACCCTAGATTACCCTTACATACATGTTTTTAGCAGAATCCGGAATTTTTGTTATTCAAAAACACCCGAAAAAAAACTTCTGGTTTTCCGAAATTCCACTAATTTTCCTATGTTTCGAGGCTCTGTGGTAACTCCTAATACGTGCAGCATTTTTTTTCGAAAAATGATCAATTTCATAGGGGTCCTTCAACCGATTTTTGTATTGTTGATTTTTCCCATCCCTATGGGAGGCACGCATCGGTTAGGCATCGTTTATACTTCCGCCGCCGAGCGGCGCGGCGAAGTGCAATCCAATAGTATCGATCGTGCCGCGCCGCGTAATCAATATTACAGGAATGCACTGTGCCGCGCCGCTCGGCGGCGGGAGTATAAACGACCCGTTACCTGAGTAGTCGCGACGCGACGGAAACCCGCCGCGCGATGAGCTCGGCGGCGAAAGGCACATATAGGCCCAATTACGGATTTCATCTAAATTCGCTAATGCAATCCTTCCCAGAAAAGTTCTATTAGAGATTTCTAACACATTAATACCCATGGAACTGCATTTTTAATTTAGACAAATCCTCGTCTCGGACTGATGGCTGCGCTGCGCGCTGCCTACGGCGACCGCGACGCAAGCGCTCGCGGGTTACCGACGCTATGGAGCCCCTTCCCAATGGGTATGTGCTCAAGAAACGATGCGAAACACTTTGACTTTCCAAAAGTTGAAGCTGTGGGCTAGGATCGCGCCTGTCATGAAATTTTGTGAGATTTTTTCGTATTTGAGATTTCTCTAGCCGATTTTCGCATTTCTTTTATGTGCTCTTCTAGTCGGAGTTCTCACAAAAATCGATCTGAAACTTTGGAAATTTTCGATTAGTTAACATTGTGAGCTGGGCGAAAGCAGCGGAAGCGAGAGAGCAGCGGAAGCGGAAGATGACAACTTTGAAACTACAGCTTGACTATGTCCTGACGAGGAATATTCCAGTATCGGACATTCGAAGATCTAGAGCTGTGTGGGATGTCGCATTCGATTCGGATCACCGTCCAGTTCTGTTGAACTTCACTGCGAAGATTTATAAGAGGAAGCGAGGGGCTCAGCCTCTCCAGAGGATTGACATGACAAGTCTCAGAGATGAAGAGTGCAGAAGGAATTTCCGACAACGCGTTGCTATTCACATCGGAGTACGGACTAAGAAGAAACTTTGCGACGCGGATTCTTTTGTCAAGTGCATCCAGGACGCTTCGAAAGAGGCACTCCCGGTTGTACAGCCTAAGAAGAAGTTCGCCTACGTCTCAGAAGAAGCAACATCTACCTACAACAGAGTATGTGCTCTCCGAACTGCAGGAAACTTTTAGAGGAGAAGCGTTTGAGGAGGAAGTTGGCGTCGGCAGCTTCAAAGTGACCGCAAACGACAATGGACGTGTAGAGCTAAGGAGTTCGAGAAGGCTTGGGAGGAGAAGAATCCGAAGAAAGCCTACACGTTGCTGCGACAGTATAGCGGGAAGATGAAGAGATGTTCTCCTGTCTTGAACACTACCAATGGAGTTGCAGTTGGTGATGCGACGCTGCCAATATGGAAGGATTACTTCAGTTCACTACTGAATCGTCCTGCGCCATCAGTACCTGAGCTCCCGCATGTTCAGAGAGCACATTACGATGTCAGTGAGGAACCGCCGACTGAGTCTGAAGTTTTGGATTGTGTCCGGAAAATGAAGAATGGAAAGGCAGGTAATAAGCCATAGTGGCCATTCCAAATGAAATGTACTTTTCTAGAACCATTTCGGACGAAAAGTCCGAATATGCCCATCGCAGCTGCCTAGACCCACTCTGAAAAAAGTTATGAGCGTTTTTTAAAGCTTCGCGGCAAGGAATGCCCCCATGGAATTTTTTGAGTGTTTTTAAATTTTTCTCCTGATTTCGTTAAACACATGTATGTAGGGGTAATCTGGGATGCTGAACACAAATCTGGGGTTTGCTTGCCCAAATTTCAAGGTTTACTGTAGGTTACGGTAGGTAACATGCCATTTAGGAGGCAAAACCTACCTCAATATTCCGATAATCGACAAATGAACATCAAATTCGTAGTCAGCACCCCAAATAACCCCCACATGGAAACTTTGAGACAAATCTGAGACTTTGACGAAACTACCGTATACCCACCGTAATCTACCGTAAGCTCCCGAAAATCGATAAACCGACATCAGATTCGTGTTCAGCACTCCAAATAACCCCCAGAAGAACGATTTGAGCCACATCTGTCGTCACATTCCGGAAATCGTCAAAAGTCACGGTTAGCCATCAAATTCTCCCCCGATGGGAATCTGTGATCGAATACAGTCGAAAACTTCGAAAAATCGAAACTTGAACCTCTGATTCGTGATCAGCACCCCAAATAACTCATCATGGCGAATTGTAAGTCAAATCTGGAATATTTTTCTAAAACGCTTCGAGAGCCCTCTAATTGCTGTAAATAAACGCCCAACCGAAAATCCGTACAAGTCCAAAACGCTGTTAGTCTGCGCAAAGTTTGGAAAATGTTCCTTCAACCTAACTTTGCTTCGTGGGGTAGTTTTGGGCGCTGAATAGGATTATGAGGTCCGTTCCCGGATTTTCGTAAAAATAATGCGCTTTTGGAGGGTACAAAAAGTACGAAAATCGGAGAAAAAATGCCTATAACTTTTTCAGAGTGAGTCTAGGCAGCTGCGATGATGGGCATATTCGACTTTTCGTCCGAGAATGGTTCCAGAAAAAGTACATTTCATTTGGAATGGTCACTACGACTAACTGTGGTTCCCTTGTTAGACACTGCCTTTGTACAATGAGCGCCAAAAGTGAAGTCTTTTTGAACCAGGAAGCCCAAATCCATTAGTTCCTCGACAATCAGAAGCTGTGAAAAATAAATCAGGTATTCATGGCAAGCCTTTGAAAACATCCATAATTGAGCAAACAGTAATACCTCATTGCATTTGCAGCATGTTAACGTACAAAAACGTCAAGCTTCATATATGTATATTAATAAAAATATGAAAACAAATCTTCAATTACTTTATCGTGACAAAGTATTATCCATACACTGATTTTTCAGGGCAACTAGCAAGTAAAAAGTATGCAAAGCGTCTATACAAAAAAACTTCTACACTGAATAACTAGTCACTTGGTCATATCACTTGACCACGCCCATCTTTCGGCGCCGCAACGACTCTTCCGATTTTGGAAGGAGGAGGAAATTTCTGGGTTGATGTACTAAACAGAGGGCGGTACGGAAAATGGGCTTGGCCCCGTGCAATTTTCACCGATTCTATGCAAAAATTATCCGATTTTATCCGAATTTTCGACCCTTCGGATAATGGTTCGATTCAGATAATGCCGAATTTAAATTTCCCGGATATTGTTTCGATTCAGATAATGCGTTTTTTTCGAATTTTCGGATATCGTATTATCCGAATCTCGGATATCCGGTCGGATATCCGAAAAGGAGTGATTCGGATACTAAATATAGTGAGCAAGCATTTGGAGGACCATTCAATCATTTCGGATGTTCAGTATGGTTTCCAGAGGCAAAAGTCTACTGTGACGGCTATGTTGCAGTCGCTGAATGAATGGACCAATCACGTGGATGAAGGTAAAGAGGTTGACGCTATCTATAGCTTTATTTCTCTAGGGCTTTGATAGGGTTTCTGCATGCAAAACTCATGTCTAAACTCACACGCGTTGGTGTTCACCCGAGGATAGTAGCATGGATCAGAGCGTTCTTGAGCAATAGATCTTTGTTGTCCGCGTTAACTCCACTTTTTCTGATTCAAGGCCTGTTTGCAGTGGTGTACCGCAGGGAGGAGTTCTATCCCCAACTTTGTTCCATATCCTCACTTATGAACTTCCACAAATCGTATCTTTTGGTAAGGTGAAGTGCTCCGCTTCTGCTGATGATTTCAGAATATTTCCCCCAATACAATCAATAGCTGACAAGGAGTGCTTGCAAAAGGCTTTGGATGAGGTTTTAGAGTGGTCCGAAAATTGGAAGATGATACTGTCTAAAGCAAAAACGAAGGTTTTGCACATTGGCAACAGTAGTTCAGAAGCCATATATACTGCTGAAGATCAGCAGCTTCTGATTGTCTAAGAACTCAACTAATGGATTTGGGGTTCCTGGTTCAAAAAGACTTCCCTTTTGGCGCTCATTGTACAAAAGCAGTGTCTAACAAGGGAACCACATTTAGTCATAGTGACCATTCCAAATGAAATGTACTTTTCTGGAACCATTTTCGGACGAGAAGTCCGAATATGCACATCGCAGCTGCCCAGACTCACCCCGGAAAAAGTTATAGGCATTTTTTCTCCGATTTTCGTACTTTTTGTACTCCCCAAAAAGCGCATTATTTTTACGAAAATCCGGAAACGGACCTTATAATCGTGTTCAGCGCCCAAAACTACCTCACTAAGCAAAGTTAGGTTGAAGGAACATTTTCCAAACTTTGCGCAGACTAACAGCGTTTTGGACTTGTACGGATTTTCGGTTGGGCGTTTATTTATACCAATTAGAGGGCCCTCGGAGCATTTTCGAAAAATATTCCAGATTTCACTAAAAAGTCGCTCTGGGGGGTTATTTGGGGCGCTAATCACGAATCTGAGACTCATTTATCAATTTTCCGAAGTTTTCGACTGTATTCGTTCACATATTCCCATCGGGGGAGAATTTGATGGCAAATCGCGACTTTTGACGATTTCCGTAATGTGACGACAGATGTGGCTCAAATCGTTCTTCTGGGGGTTATTTGGAGTGCTGAACACGAATCTGATGTCGGTTTATCGATTTTTGGCAGCTTACGATAGGTTACGGTGGGTAAACGGTAGTTTTGTCAAAGTCTCAGATTTGTCTCAAAGTTCCTATGTGGGGGTTATTTGGGGTACTGAATACGAATTTGATGTCCATTCGTCGATTATCTGAATATTGAGGTAGGTTTTGTCTCCTAAATGGCATGTTACCTACCGTAACCTACAGTAAACCTTGAAATTTGGGCAAGCAAACCCCAGTTTCGTGTTCAGCATCCCAGATTACCCCTACATACATGTGTTTAACGAAATTAGGAGAAAATTTAAAAACACCCTAAAAATTCCATGGGGGGGTACCCTTACCTTGCCGCAAAGCTTTGAAAAACGCTCATAACTCATTTCAGAGTGGGTCTAGGCAGCTGCGATAGGCATATTCGGACTTTTCGTCCGAAAATGGTTCTAGAAAAGTACATTTCATTTGGAATGGTCACTATGGCTTATTGTGGTTCCCTTGTAAGGCAAATAAGGTTATGTATTGCCTGTTCAGGGCACTCTCTACTAGGAACGAAAAGGTGCTCCTAAACGCCTACAAATTCTATATTAGGCCCCTTCTCGAGTATGGAACTGTGATATCAAACCCTCATATGGTCTCTACTATTAAAGCATTGGAGAAGGTACAAAATAGTTTCACACGTAAGTTAATGATAAGATTCTTGGGATTTAATTATGAAAACATACCCAGTAGTAATGCTAGGAACGCGAAATTCAAATTGGAAACGCTGGCTTGCAGAAGGAGAAGGTCTGATCTTTTGATGATGTATAAGATATTGTATGGGCATACTGGCCTTCGGCCGAACTCTTTTATCAAAATGAGGGCATCCACCACTAGAGGTAGCAGTTTCAAACTAGTCCGAAACCCGGCTACGAAGAGTGTCAGGCACTATACTTGGGCAAAATGAATTTTTTTTTCGAATGATCGACTTTTTCGAATGATCGACTTTTTCGGATAAGTCGAAAATTAGACTTTTCGAATGATCGACTTTTCGGATAAGTCGAAAATTAGACTTTTCGAATGATCGACTTTTCGGATAAGTCGAAAATTAGACTTTTTTGAATGATCGACTTTTCGGATAAGTCGAAAATTAGACTTTTTTGAATGATCGACTTTTCGGATAAGTCGAAAATTAGACTTTTTCGAATGATCGACTTTTTCGGATAAGTCGAAAATTAGACTTTTTCGAATGATCGACTTTTTCGGATAAGTCGAAAATTAGACTTTTCGAATCATGGACTTTTCGGATAAGTCGAAAATTAGACTTTTTCGAATGATCGACTTCTCGGATAAGTCGAAAATTAGACTTTTTCGAATGATCGACTTTTCGGATAAGTCGAAAATTAGACTTTTTCGAATGATCGACTTCTCGGATAAGTCGAAAATTAGACTTTTTCGAATGATCGACTTTTCGGATAAGTCGAAAATTAGACTTTTTCGAATGATCGACTTTTCGGATAAGTCGAAAATTAGACTTTTTCGAATGATCGACTTTTCGGATAAGTCGAAAATTAGACTTTTTCGAATGATCGACTTTTCGGATAAGTCGAAAATTAGACTTTTCGAATGATCGACTTCTCGGATAAGTCGAAAATTACCCTTTTTCGAATGATCGACTTCTCGACTTTTCGGATAAGTCGAAAATTAGACTTTTTCGAATGATCGACTTTTCGGATAAGTCGAAAATTAGACTTTTTCGAATGATCGACTTTTCGGATAAGTCGAAAATTAGACTTTTCTTTCGAATCATCGACTTTTCGGATAAGTTGAAAATTAGACTTTTTCGAATGATCGACTTTTCGGATAAGTTGAAAATTAGACTTTTTCGAATGATCGACTTTTCGGATAAGTTGAAAATTAGACTTTTTCGAATGATCGACTTTTCGGATAAGTTGAAAATTAGACTTTTTCGAATGATCGACTTTTCGGATAAGTTGAAAATTAGACTTTTTCGAATGATCGACTTTTCGGATAAGTTGAAAATTAGACTTTTTCGAATGATCGACTTTTCGGATAAGTTGAAAATTAGACTTTTCGAATGATCGACTTTTTCGGATAAGTCGAAAATTAGACTTTTCGAATGATCGACTTTTTCGGATAAGTCGAAAATTAGACTTTTTCGAATGATCGACTTTTCGGATAAGTCGAAAATTAGACTTTTTCGAATGATCGACTTTTCGGATAAGTCGAAAATTAGACTTTTTCGAATGATCGACTTTTCGGATAAGTCGAAAATTAGACTTTTCGAATGATCGACTTTTTCGGATAAGTCGAAAATTAGACTTTTTTCGAATGATCGACTTTTCGGATAAGTCGAAAATTAGACTTTTCGAATGATCGACTTTTCGGATAAGTCGAAAATTAGACTTTTTCGAATGATCGACTTTTCGGATAAGTCGAAAATTAGACTTTTCGAATGATCGACTTTTCGGATAAGTCGAAAATTAGACTTTTTCGAATGATCGACTTCTCGGATAAGTCGAAAATTAGACTTTTCGAATGATCGACTTTTCGGATAAGTCGAAAATTAGACTTTTTCGAATGATCGACTTTTCGGATAAGTCGAAAATTAGACTTTTCGAATGATCGACTTTTTCGGATAAGTCGAAAATTAGACTTTTCGGAATGATCGACTTTTCGGATAAGTCGAAAATTAGACTTTTTTCGAATGATCGACTTTCGGATAAGTCGAAAATTAGACTTTTTCGAATGATCGACTTTTCGGATAAGTCGAAAATTAGACTTTTTCGAATGATCGACTTTTTCGGATAAGTCGAAAATTAGACTTTTCGAATGATCGACTTTTCGGATAAGTCGAAAATTAGACTTTTCGAATGATCGACTTTTCGGATAAGTCGAAAATTAGACTTTTCGAATGATCGACTTTCGGATAAGTCGAAAATCGCCCTTCGAATGATCGACTTCGACTTATCCGAAAATTGACATTTTCGAATGATCGACTTTTCGGATAAGTCGAAAATTAGACTTTTTCGAATGATCGACTTTTCGGATAAGTCGAAAATTAGACTTTTTCGAATGATCGACTTTTCGGATAAGTCGAAAATTAGACTTTTTCGAATGATCGACTTTTCGGATAAGTCGAAAATTAGACTTTTTCGAATGATCGACTTCTCGGATAAGTCGAAAATTAGACTTTTCGAATGATCGACTTTTCGGATAAGTCGAAAATTAGACTTTTTCGAATGATCGACTTTTCGGATAAGTCGAAAATTAGACTTTTTCGAATGATCGACTTTCTCGGATAAGTCGAAAATTAGACTTTTCGAATGATCGACTTTTTCGGATAAGTCGAAAATTAGACTTTTTCGAATGATCGACTTCTCGGATAAGTCGAAAATTAGACTTTTCGAATGATCGACTTTTCGGATAAGTCGAAAATTAGACTTTTTCGAATGATCGACTTTTCGGATAAGTCGAAAATTAGACTTTTTCGAATGATCGACTTTTCGGATAAGTCGAAAATTAGACTTTTCGAATGATCGACTTTTCGGATAAGTCGAAAATTAGACTTTTTCGAATGATCGACTTTTCGGATAAGTCGAAAATTAGACTTTTTCGAATGATCGACTTTTCGGATAAGTCGAAAATTAGACTTTTTCGAATGATCGACTTTTCGGATAAGTCGAAAATTAGACTTTTTCGAATGATCGACTTTTCGGATAAGTCGAAAATTAGACTTTTTCGAATGATCGACTTCTCGGATAAGTCGAAAATCGCCCTTTTTCGAATGATCGACTTCTCGACTTATCCGAAAATTGACATTTTTCGAATGATCGACTTTTCGGATAAGTCGAAAATTAGACTTTTTCGAATGATCGACTTTTCGGATAAGTCGAAAATTAGACTTTTTCGAATGATCGACTTCTCGGATAAGTCGAAAATTAGACTTTTTCGAATGATCGACTTTCGGATAAGTCGAAAATTAGCCTTTTTCGAATGATCGACTTTTCGGATAAGTCGAAAATTAGACTTTTTCGAATGATCGACTTTTCGGATAAGTCGAAAATTAGACTTTTTCGAATGATCGACTTCTCGGATAAGTCGAAAATCGCCCTTTTTCGAATGATCGACTTCTCGACTTATCCGAAAATTGACATTTTTCGAATGATCGACTTTTCGGATAAGTCGAAAATTAGACTTTTTCGAATGATCGACTTTTCGGATAAGTCGAAAGTTAGACTTTTTCGAATGATCGACTTTTCGGATAAGTCGAAAATTAGACTTTTTCGAATGATCGACTTTTCGGATAAGTCGAAAGTTAGACTTTTTCGAATGATCGACTTTTCGGGTAAGTCGAAAATTAGACTTTTTCGAATGATCGACTTTTCGGATAAGTCGAAAATTAGACTTTTTCGAATGATCGACTTCTCGGATAAGTCGAAAATTAGACTTTTTCGAATGATCGACTTTTCGGATAAGTCGAAAATTAGACTTTTTCGAATGATCGACTTTTCGGATAAGTCGAAAATTAGACTTTTTCGAATGATCGACTTTTCGGATAAGTCGAAAATTAGACTTTTTCGAATGATCGACTTTTCGGATAAGTCGAAAATTAGACTTTTTCGAATGATCGACTTCTCGGATAAGTCGAAAATCGCCCTTTTCGAATGATCGACTTTTCGACTTATCCGAAAATTGACATTTTTCGAATGATCGACTTTTTCGGATAAGTCGAAAATTAGACTTTTTCGAATGATCGACTTTTCGGATAAGTCGAAAATTAGACTTTTCGAATGATCGACTTTTCGGATAAGTCGAAAATTAGACTTTTTCGAATGATCGACTTTTCGGATAAGTCGAAAATTAGACTTTTTCGAATGATCGACTTTTCGGATAAGTCGAAAATTAGACTTTTTCGAATGATCGACTTTTCGGATAAGTCGAAAATTGGACTTTTCGAATGATCGACTTTTCGGATAAGTCGAAAATTAGACTTTTTCGAATGATCGACTTTTCGGATAAGTCGAAAATTAGACTTTTTCGAATGATCGACTTTTCGGATAAGTCGAAAATTAGACTTTTTCGAATGATCGACTTTTCGGATAAGTCGAAAATTAGACTTTTCGAATGATCGACTTTTCGGATAAGTCGAAAATTAGACTTTTTCGAATGATCGACTTCTCGGATAAGTCGAAAATTCGACTTTTTCGAATGATCGACTTTTCGACTTATCCGAAAATTGACATTTTTCGAATGATCGACTTTTCGGATAAGTCGAAAATTAGACTTTTTCGAATGATCGACTTTTCGGATAAGTCGAAAATTAGACTTTTTCGAATGATCGACTTCTCGGATAAGTCGAAAATTAGACTTTTTCGAATGATCGACTTTTCGGATAAGTCGAAAATTAGACTTTTTCGAATGATCGACTTTTCGGATAAGTCGAAAATTAGACTTTTTCGAATGATCGACTTTTCGGATAAGTCGAAAATTAGACTTTTTCGAATGATCGACTTCTCGGATAAGTCGAAAATCGCCCTTTTTCGAATGATCGACTTCTCGACTTATCCGAAAATTGACATTTTTCGAATGATCGACTTTTCGGATAAGTCGAAAATTAGACTTTTTCGAATGATCGACTTTTCGGATAAGTCGAAAATTAGACTTTTTCGAATGATCGACTTTTCGGATAAGTCGAAAATTAGACTTTTTCGAATGATCGACTTTTCGGATAAGTCGAAAATTAGACTTTTCGAATGATCGACTTTTCGGATAAGTCGAAAATTAGACTTTTTCGAATGATCGACTTTTCGGATAAGTCGAAAATTAGACTTTTCGAATGATCGACTTCTCGGATAAGTTGAAAATCGCCTCTTTTCGAATGATCGTCTTTTCGACTTATCCGGAAAATTGACATTTTCGAATGATCGACTTTTCGGATAAGTCGAAAATTAGACTTTTTCGAATGATCGACTTTTCGGATAAGTCGAAAATTAGACTTTTTCGAATGATCGACTTTTCGGATAAGTCGAAAGTTAGACTTTTTCGAATGATCGACTTTTTCGGATAAGTCGAAAATTAGACTTTTTCGAATGATCGACTTTTCGGATAAGTCGAAAATTAGACTTTTCGGAATGATCGACTTTTCGGATAAGTCGAAAATTAGACTTTTCGAATGATCGACTTTTCGGATAAGTCGAAAATTAGACTTTTTCGAATGATCGACTTTTCGGATAAGTCGAAAATTAGACTTTTCGAATGATCGACTTTTCGGATAAGTCGAAAATTAGACTTTTTCGAATGATCGACTTTTCGAATAAGTCGGAAATTAGACTTTTTCGAGTGATCGACCTTTTCGAATAAGTCGAAAATTAGACTTTTTCGAATGATCGACTTTTCGAATAAGTCGGAAATTAGACTTTTTCGAATGATCGACTTTTTCGAATAAGTCGAAAATCACACTTTCTCGAATGATCGACTTCTCGGCTTATCCGGAAATCGCCCTTTTTCGAATAATCGACTTTTTCGGATAAGTCGAAAATCACACTTTCTCGAATGATCGACTTTTCGGATAAGTCGAAAATTAGACTTTTCGAATGATCGACTTTTCGGATAAGTCGAAAGTTAGACTTTTTCGAATGATCGACTTTTCGCAAGTCGAAAATTAGACTTTTTCGAATGATCGACTTTTCGGATAAGTCGAAAGTTAGACTTTTTCGAATGATCGACTTTTCGGATAAGTCGAAAGTTAGACTTTTCGAATGATCGACTTTTCGGATAAGTCGAAAATTAGACTTTTCGAATGATCGACTTTTCGGATAAGTCGAAAATTAGACTTTTTCGAATGATCGACTTTTCGGATAAGTCGAAAGTTAGACTTTTTCGAATGATCGACTTTTCGGATAAGTCGAAAACTAGACCTTTTCGAACGATCGACTTTTCGGATAAGTCGAAAACTAGACTTTTTCGAATGATTGACTTTTCGGATAAGTCGAAAGTTAGACTTTTTCGAATGATCGACTTTTCGGATAAGTCGAAAATTAGACTTTTTCGAATGATCGACTTTTCGGATAAGTCGAAAGTTAGACTTTTTCGAATGATCGACTTTTCGGATAAGTCGAAAATTAGACTTTTTCGAATGATCGACTTCTCGACTTATCCGAAAATTGACATTTTTCGAATGATCGACTTTTCGGATAAGTCGAAAATTAGACTTTTTCGAATGATCGACTTTTCGGATAAGTCGAAAGTTAGACTTTTCGAATGATCGACTTTTCGGATAAGTCGAAAGTTAGACTTTTTCGAATGATCGACTTTTCGGATAAGTCGAAAGTTAGACTTTTTCGAATGATCGACTTTTCGGATAAGTCGAAAATTAGACTTTTTCGAATGATCGACTTTTCGGATAAGTCGAAAGTTAGACTTTTTCGAATGATCGACTTTTTCGGATAAGTCGAAAATTAGGCTTTTTCGAATGATCAACTTTTCGGATAAGTCGAAAATTAGACTTTTTCGAATGATCGACTTTTCGGATAAGTCGAAAGTTAGACTTTTTCGAATGATCGACTTTTCGGGTAAGTCGAAAATTAGACTTTTTCGAATGATCGACTTTTCGGATAAGTCGAAAGTTAGACTTTTTCGAATGATCGACTTTTCGGATAAGTCGAAAGTTAGACTTTTTCGAATGATCGACTTTTCGGATAAGTCGAAAATTAGACTTTTTCGAATGATCGACTTTTCGGATAAGTCGAAAATTAGACTTTTTCGAATGATCCACTTTTCGGATAAGTCGAAAGTTAGACTTTTCGAATGATCGACTTTTCGGATAAGTCGAAAGTTAGACTTTTCGAATGATCGACTTTTTCGGATAAGTCGAAAATTAGACTTTTTCGAATGATCGACTTTTTCGGATAAGTCGAAAATTAGACTTTTCGAATGATCGACTTTTCGGATAAGTCGAAAATTAGACTTTTTCGAATGATCGACTTTTCGGATAAGTCGAAAATCGCCCTTTTTCGAATGATCGACTTCTCGACTTATCCGAAAATTGACATTTTTCGAATGATCGACTTTTCGGATAAGTCGAAAATTAGACTTTTTCGAATGTTCGACTTTTCGGATAAGTCGAAAATTAGACTTTTTCGAATGATCGACTTTTCGGATAAGTCGAAAATCGCCCTTTTTCGAATGATCGACTTTTCGGATAAGTCGAAAATTAGACTTTTTCGAATGATCGACTTTTCGGATAAGTCGAAAATCGAGCTTTTTCGAATGATCGACTTCTCGACTGATCCGAAATTTGACATTTTTCGAATGATCGACTTTTCGGATAAGTCGAAAATTAGACTTTTTCGAATGATCGACTTTTCGGATAAGTCGAAAATTAGACTTTTTCGAATGATCGACTTTTCGGATAAGTCGAAAATTAGACTTTTTCGAATGATCGACTTTTCGGATAAGTCGAAAATTAGACTTTTTCGAATGATCGACTTTTCGGATAAGTCGAAAATTAGACTTTTCGAATGATCGACTTTTCGGATAAGTCGAAAATTAGACTTTTTCGAATGATCGACTTTTCGGATAAGTCGAAAATCGCCCTTTTCGAATGATCGACTTCTCGACTTACCCGAAAATTCACTTTTTTCGAATGATCGACTTTTCGGATAAGTCGAAAATTAGACTTTTTCGAATGATCGACTTTTCGGATAAGTCGAAAATTAGACTTTTTCGAATGATCGACTTTTCGGATAAGTCGAAAATCGCCCTTTTTCGAATGAACGACTTCTCGACTTATCCGAAAATTGACATTTTTCGAATGATCGACTTTTCGGATAAGTCGAAAATTAGACTTTTTCGAATGATCGACTTTTCGGATAAGTCGAAAATTAGACTTTTTCGAATGATCGACTTTTCGGATAAGTCGAAAATCGCCCTTTTTCGAATGAACGACTTCTCGACTTATCCGAAAATTGACTTTTTTCGAATGATCGACTTTTCGGATAAGTCGAAAATTAGACTTTTTCGAATGATCGACTTTTCGAATAATAAGTCGACTTTTTCAATCGACTTAAAAAAAAGTCGTCGACTCTTTCGCTCAGCATTTCAAACGGCACACGAAGACGTGACAATCCAACAAAGTCTTTCGTTTCAGCAAAAACTCTGTAAGTTTACAGAAATCCGCACACACGTCAAAATTTCGAAATTACTGGGATTTCTATAAAGCCTAATATGGGTGCAAAACTGGGTAGGTGAAGTTTCAAACGCAGCAAGAATTTTACCTTCTCAGAGTTTTATTCCTTCGTCCGAAATGGAAAAGTATTCTGTGAAAATTCTAGGACCTGCCCAAATTCTGAAAAAAAAAACATTTACATGGCGCGTGTTTATCGCGACTGGCCCAGCAAAACCTACTCCGATACTGAGGAGAAGGAACGGAAACGCGCTCCAGCGCCCAAATATTTTTCGCACCCGGTGCTTCGTAACGGTAGTCCGCAGAGATCGGCCGCAAGAGCCTGCCAATCAATGCAATGAACATCACCAAAAATGAACCGTCGTAGAATGCGAGATGTTGAAATCACGCGCGAAATGAACGATCGATGGATACACGTCAAAAGCAGGGGGCTTGACACGTTGAAATTCTCCGACACTGGCAGCGGACTCCTACAGGAGTCCGGTGGGAGTCCTAGTCTCCTTTGCAACAGGAGTCCTGGTTTTCTCCTGTAGGAGTCCAGTGATTCTCCTGTAGGAGACCGGAACTTGTACGGTAGCTTGGAGGGAATTTCAAATAACGTTTGCTGGAATCAACTCAGACAACAGGTGCGGACTGACCGCTGGCAATCAAGGCCTCTCCGGGCGGTACGCCGGCAAGCTGCGGGTGGGTCGCTGCTCATCGTGGCCTTCGTGGGCGGATCGCTGGTTATCAAAGCCCTTGCGGGCCGATCGCTGCGTTTTGGCGGGCGGATAGCGGCACCTGGGAAACGTGATCACGCTAGCGGGCGGTTTGCCGGCAAGCTCTAAAGCGGCGATCCGCCCGGAACCTGCCAGCGATCCGCCCGCAAGGACTTTGATAGCCAGCAATTCGCCCGCTGAGCTATGATATGCAGCGATCCGCCCGCAACCTGCCAGCGATCCGCCCGCCCCTGCTTTGATAGCCAGCGATCCGCCCGCTCAAATTTTACGCGATGAAACTTGTTAATCTTTGACGAGTTCTTTTCTGTTATCAGTATCATGCTCGGAGTAAACAAACCCAAGGATATAAAAGGCGCTCCATCGCACTAAACGCTCACTCGGCATTTCGAGGCCGATCCTGGAAGGTGACTTCAAGTCGCCTTCGAAGGATTACTCAGAAGCCGAAGAATAATTTTTGGCAGCTGAGGGGATGGTCCCCACGGCTAGGGGGGGGGTGGTCCCTCACACGGAGACCGTGGTGGGAACCCACGGAAACCAAAATGTGGCATCGAGGATGGATCGCTGGCTACTGGCGGGCGGATCGCTGGCTACTTCCGGGCGGATCGCTGGCTACTGCCGGGCGGATCGCTGGCTACTGCCGGGCGGATCGCTGGCTACTGCCGGGCGGATCGCTGGCTACTGCCGGGCGGATCGCTGGCTACTGGCGGGCGGATCGCTGGCTACTGGCGGGCGGATGGCGGGGGGGCTGTCGATCCGCCCGCCAAATGCCGGCGATCCGCCCGCACCTACTGTCTGAGAAGCCAAAACCGCCTCGTTTTCGAATTCCTTAAAATCGAAGCATGATTATCACACTTCCCCGTTGACAACTTTGTCAACGGCAAAATTTACTATAGGGGATGAAGCCCCAATAGCATTCATCCCTCACTTGTCATGAAAGAGGAAATCCGGCTCCAAAGCACCCCAATCAATCAATGAAGGGGTCGCCTCTGTGAACCTGCATGGGCGAATCGGCTCTCCACCCCATGCACACGCGTATCGTACACCGCGCGGGTTCGATCATGCGTTCAACGTGCGCGTTCCAGGTGAACTACCGGAGTTGTTTTGTCCTGTAGGAGACCCAATAGAAGCAATGCGGCAGCGCGTCCTGTAGGAGACCGCTTCGCTCTAGTTCGGTCTCCCACAGGACAAAACAGCTCCTGTGGGAGACCGCGATCGTCGTTTCCTCCTGTAGGAGTCCGCTGCCAGTGTCGGAGTTTGAATTGCCCGCAATCGTGAGATTCCGTGTCTTCCGTGGCTACACAAGATACAGCAGAGATCACGCTCAAGGCAAAAAATGAGTTCAGACTAAGTAACTGCAGCTTGCATCATCTTTCTCACTAAGTAAATGCTCTTGGGATCGGCCAAATTTTCGAATTAGTCGGATATTACTTTTTTCGAATGATCGACTTCTCGACTTATCCGAAAATCGCCCTTTTTCGAATGATCGACTTTTCGGATAAGTCGAAAATTAGACTTTTTCGAATGATCGACTTTTCGATTTAGCCGGAATTTCCACTTTTCGAATAGTCGACTAAGTCGGTTTAATCGAAGTCGACTTTTTTCAATCGGATGATGATTCGATCATTCGATTCGGCCCAAGTATATCAGGCACCATTTCTTTACTAACAGAGCTGGCAGCGAATTGGAAACACTGCTCAAGAAGGGGAATCTGCCAACAGACCTGGGCTCCTTCAAGCGAATAGTGGAGCAGTATTTGGTGACGGAGGATGAGTGAGCTTGTGATCTTGTGTTAGTCACAATGCTATTTTATCCGATAGATTCTCTATAGTGATCTTGTGTTAGTCATTGGTACTTTTTCTTACAGATTCCCTACATACTACGTGCTCCCGATCACGTATATCGTTGTTACATTTTGTTACTACGCATTCTTTTATCTTGTTACGATGTGAATACGCAGGTTTACCCTGTAATAAACAATTACACTTACAACTCTAGTGGCGACGCTATTGCAGAGCGGATTGAAGTGGGTCTTAACATCACCTAGCAAGCAAAATCTGTACAAGCGTTCGCTATCATGGTAGCAGAAGGTACATAGTGCCGGATATAATTATTAACGAACAAAACCCCGAACAAAATCAGCTTTGAAGAATTAAAAATTCAAAAATAAAACAGACACAAGCAAGTTGAGAAATGAAACGAAAATATAGAAAGTAACAAAATTAAGTAAAATACAAGAAATAAAATAAATGTCAAGTAAACAAATAATATCCATACTCCTCGCTTTTTTATTTGTATATTTTCTCAGTAAACACTAACTTGAAAACAATGATGGAGCGAAGTATAATTAGTAGGGCACTGAAACATACTACTGTGCTTATCTGGGTCAAATTCCGGTCCGCAATCGCGTCTCGACACGCTTTGCGGCAGCGCACTTTTGAGTCGGAAGAGTTTCCAGCGCCGCAGCTGCCGATCTGTTGACTCTAGGTGGGTTTTAGAGACTGGAAACTAAACAAAATTAAAGAAAACTGTTTAAGAAAGCCATATCGAGTCGGCTTTGGAGCTGGGAACTCGATTGACTCGAGCGCGTGCGGCCGCAAAGCATGTTGAGACGCAATTGCGGACCGGAATTTGACCCAGATAAGCACAGTACCTATTACGGTGTCGCGTGGAGGATGCGACGGTGAATTTAGCCTAGAAAATCTGGCGTCGGCTTTATGCTGAAAAAATTTCACGCAGTTTCCTGTTTCAGGTGTATTATATAAGGACCTCGTTCAGCTGAGTGATGTTGACTTCTAGACCAATCCAAAAAAGTTAGAATGTGATTAAAGCTTCCGATGAAAGTCTGCTATTGGTCCATCTTGAAATTTCACCAATCGCAGTCGTGCTGCAGAAGCCGGCGGAAGCGAAACGCCGAAGTATAACTAGGGTCTTGCAGAGGATGACCATGAACACAAAATGGAGTTTCAAAAAACGGTCTGTGGAGGAGGGTTGTGGGGGAGACAAAAAGAAACAATTTAAGAGTTTGAAATTTCTATCAGTTCTCATGGGTAGATCAGAAACGACCAAAAAAAGGGAAGAAGACGGAACTCTGGATTGTTTGGATACTGAGCACGCGTTTTCAAAACAGTGGTTCGGCTCTACTGAATATTTCAGAGTTGATACTGAAACACTTGTCTTGAGTATTCAAGCCATACGCTAATATATTAGGGTCGTGTTGGTAGACCCACTTCTGCTTATAATGATTATTTCTGTTGGAAACGATGGGTCAGTGCTCAAGGAACAAGTCCAGGAGGTTTTATGTTGTCCAAACTTTTTTTGCTTCGTCATATATCAAAGCGAATGCCTCAGGCGATCGCCGCATTCAATGCGTGTCGAATATGCATTCAACTCGAAGACGTGGTGGTTTCGAGCACAGTCACGTGACGTGCTGCTAGGGAAGCACGTGCTCTTATTGTGTTTCAACTTACAGCACGTGCCCCAAAAAAATAAGCCGTCCAATGCGCGCATGATATACATTCAACTCGATGACAAAACGATTTTCTAAAAAAGGAAATTATACGATGCACTCCTGAGACGGAGCTAAGAGGTCGGCAGCTACGCCGGTTAAGTTACCCAAGTTTCCGGTACTTGACCCGCTCGACCGCTGGAGGCCTCGTCGAACCGCTGACGGCCCCAGATGGTGCTCGGCGTTTATTTTCTTTTTTTTTTTCGTTTCTCGGAATTTGATGGCACATTATCCTGCTATGAAATTTCGCAGCACGTGCTGCTGTTTCGAGCACGTGCTCCTGTGAAAGAGTCTTTCGATGGGTGTGGTCACTCGAGTTGAATGCATATTCGACGCGCATTGAATGCGGCAGTTTTCTGAGTGCCCTGAAACGTTTCACCAGCTCAGAAAGTCGGGGGGTTCTATTTGGCCACGATTGGCTTTCGACTCGACTACAAAGCGGTTGGACGACGTAATTCCTTTGCGCCACGTGGCCCAATCGTCGCCCAAGTTAGAAGCACGTGGCGCTAATCATAGCCGTTTCATTCGGCCACGATAGGCTTTCTATTCGAGTACAAAGCGGTGGGACGACGACCGAGCCACGATGCACATGATTGAACACGTTGATCGATCGCTTCAGAACTGACCCGGCGCATGTCAGCCGCACAGCACGTATATAAGGGGCTCGGTCCCAGAGAGAGCGCAGTGCGCCTTTCGGGCCGCTTCTGGAAGGTGACTACGAGTCACTTTCTGGACGATTTTTGAACCGCTAAGGGGTCTCCCCCACGGTTCTCAGCGAGGGGAGTTCCCTCGCTATCGACCGCGGCGAAGGTGATGTCCCTGTCGCGGGCTGCTGTGGGGGTGATCCCCTACTGCGGTCCGTGACTTGGACCGTATCCTTGTTGGGGGGGGGGAGAGACCCGCTCCCATCGAAGGTGTGGGAGCCCGCCCCCAGCGCCACGTGCTCACCGTATCCTTGTTGGG
The DNA here is from genome assembly GCA_029168955.1 of Aplectana chamaeleonis. Taxonomy (NCBI): domain Eukaryota; kingdom Metazoa; phylum Nematoda; class Chromadorea; order Rhabditida; family Cosmocercidae; genus Aplectana; species Aplectana chamaeleonis. The sequence goes on from JAPDOI010000561.1 coordinate 120,719, forward strand.
GGGGGAGGGAGACCCGCTCCCATCGACCCGCCCCCAGCGCCACGTGCTCATATCGAACAGGCCACGTGCTGCTCCGTGGGAAACGGGGGTTCGGAGAGGGTTTTGCATGTCTGGGCCACGTGCTCCTATTGAACAGGCCACGTGCTCCTCGGAGCAGCACGTGCTGCTGCAAAAGTTCCTTTCAACTCGACTAGGTACCCGAATAGAAAGTCTATCGTGGCCGAATAGGACTCTCCGACTCTCTGAGAAGTTAAATGCATCATACGCGCAGAGAACCGTATATTATTTTTCCATGTTTTTGTGTAGATTGGCCTCTCTAGTTAACGAAAATGTTGAAGGGGACCCTGAAAAAACTTCATTTGTAAAGAAAAGTCAATAGGAACACATTGCAAATATGAATTTGAAGTTCGCGCCAAATTGGTTTTTGAAGTTTTTCTGCATTTGGAGGCCTCGTCACTGTCATTTTCGACGTTTTTCTGCATGTGGAGCTTGTGCCGTAACTGTTTTTCATGTTTTTTGACGGCCGCACCCACATTCTATGAAAAAGGGCTAGATGACTGGTCAGAACTGGTCGCGGATCCTCATCTTTAACCCCTTCCAACCGCATTACCCTACGCCTTTAACGCGCCGAAGCTCACCGGTGTGTCCAAACCCAGGGCCGTACACTTACAAAGAACGCTAGAACTATTCTGCTCGGCCGAGCATTAAATGACAGTGTTCACGATCAAAACCGTCTTCGACATAAAGCTTTCACCGCGCCGCACGCGAGTGACGCGCGTAGGTTCGTTGGGGTGGAGACAGCGGTCCAAGAGGTGAAGGTTGTTCAGGATACCTGAGTGGGGAATGGTGAAGGTTCTCTATAGACTTGCAACTTCAAAATTTGACATTTTCTTAATCCTCTTTTTTGCATTCAATGTATTTTAATTTTTAATAATTGATTTTGGAACATTTTTTTCGTTAGAGGACCTTCTTTAGAAATTCACTATTTTTGATTAAATGATCTGCTTAGGTGATGATAAAAATTCTTTTGAACTGTCTTCGAGTCAAAACATTTTCGGAAAATTTTTTCAAGCGATTTCTGAAAAACTAGCTGTTCTTCGTTCATAACATGTTTTCCCTTTAGGATGCTTTGTACGGAGCTGTTACCAAAATTTTTATAAAATTTCGCGTCTAATAATGTTTTTCATTTGAGAAAAATACCGTTTCCAATCTCTCAGCCGATTTCAATTTAAAAAATAATGTTTCTTTCATCAAAAGCAATCAGTTTTTCGTTCATAACTTTTTTTTGTGCTTGGAAATAGACTTGTTTTCGGAATCTCGAAGGAATTCTGCGTCGACTAGTGTTTGCAGTTTGGAAAACTATTTTCTCGATCCTTCAGCCCAATTCATTTTACGAAACACCAGTTTTTGCCTATAACTCTTTAACCGTTGAAGATAGGGTGATGGTGAAGCTCGTTTTTGAAATCTGCGTTAAATTCTGCGTCGAATGATATATCGGGTTCCTAACTTTGCGTGCCCCATGAGCCAGCCAGGTCGGTGGAGCCGAGCCCCGATGTTGGCTTCAGCAGAACTCTGCATCTCTCATTTATATCATAGAGGCGAGAGCACCCTATGGAGATCACCACGGAGATCGGCTCCCCCAACTTGGCCGGCTTATGGGGCAAGCAAAGTTAAGAATCCGATGTATCAGTCGACGCAGAATTTTGCGTAAACTTCAGAAGCAACCTTCACCAGAACCCTATCTCTAACGGTTAAAGAGTTATAGACGAAAAACTGGTGTTCCGTCAAATGAATTAGACTGAAGGATCGAGAAAATATTTTTTCAACCTGGAAACATCAGTCGACGCAGAATTCCATGCGGATTCCGAAAACAACCTTCACCAAGGGATTATTTCTGAGGGGAAAAATTATAAGGGGAAAAGTGGCACTTTGCAAGCCGAACTTGGTTCGGAGTTTTAAAGCGCGTTAGATCCTCAGAATACTTTTCGTCGAAGAATTCTACGGTAATTTCGAAAAAAAAACACTTTCGCTTTATTGCCTTCTCCGAACATAAAAATGTTACCGGCAGGAAGTCTGTAATTTTTTGGTACTGTGCTTATCTGGGTCAAATTCCGGTCCGCAATTGCGTCTCGACACGCTTTGCGGCAGCGCGCTTTTGAGTCGGAAGAGTTTCCAGCGCCGCAGCTGCCGATCTGTTGACTCTAGGTGGGTTTTAGAGACTGGAAACTAAACAAAATTGAAGAAAACTGTTTAAAAAAGCCATATCGAGTCGGCTTTGGAGCTGGAAACTCGATTGACTCGAGCGCGTGCGGCCGCAAAGCATGTCGAGACGCAATTGCGGACCGGAATTTGACCCAGATAAGCACAGTAGAGGTCAGATTACCTCGTGAAGTTTGAGGCACAAAAAAGACGAGAGGACCGAAAAATTGAGATGGTGAAACTGATGTTCTTTCTTCATATTGGGGTAAGAAGCCAACTTTCACCTTTTTGTCCGTCAATCCATCCAACAACCTCCACCTCTCGGACCGCTGTCTCCACCCCAACAAAGCTATGGGCGCGACGCGATCGATCGATATTAAAGGATTACATTTCGCCGTGCTGCTCATTTTGGGGTATGAATAGAGACGCCTAGAGTAACCAGCATTGATATTGGCTTTTTCGAGCTCGTATCATAAACAGTGAGAGCTCAAAAAGGCTTACATACCCTCTAGAGCCCTATGGAGGAGATTCCAACTACGAGGAAGCCTAGCAAAACTCTAAAACCGGCTCGCGGAATCGAACTCGGCTGGAGAATGTGCGTGCATTCTTATAAGCAACATGCTTACCAGAATACCACGCATATTCTAATGGTAGGACTGTTTTCTACTGACTATCAACCTGCGCGTTAACCTGTTCAAACGCGAACCGATCGGTGTTGGTCATGTCAACGACTTGCAGAGGATCATTTCCGACTGGAGCAGGTTAGGTTCGCTGGCAGCTAGACCAGCATAGACATAGATAGTGTGAAAAATGCCATATAGGGTTATATGAAGTGTAAACTCCTTTACAAGCTGGAGTTGTAGAAAAGTATGGTGATGTCCGTGGCTAGTAAAAACATTCAAATCTAAACCGCGGGTGATTTGACTCTCACCGACGGCTGGCTGGTAATTATCAGCCAGCCGTCGGTGAGGTTTAAACCGCCAGCGACAGCCGCTGTTTGGGTTTAAATGATTTTTTTTTCTTGAGGAAACAAGCCAAGGACCTAGCTCACAAAGTTTACCCTAGGCAGGGTGAAGCGCGAATATGCGAATTCTCGACGGGTGGTGAAGGGGGTCGTAGAAAGTTTAGCCCAAAAATGAATATTTCCAGTGGGGATCATTGAAACTTGGTTCAAAAAACGATGATTTGTTGAGGGAAACATAGGCTTTACCTGAAAATCCGGCCGACAAGGGAAAAGGGATCATAAGCACAGCTTCCTTGGGTGGGGGCATGTACTCCACCAGCTTTCACCTCTGGGCAGGTGAAGGGGGGAACCCTTATCATTGGGAAAACCGGTGGCAACCGGTGAAACGCCCCGAAAAAGAATGAAAGTGACCAAACACTAATGCAAGTCATTTTCAAGATTGGGTCGGTGTCACTGCCAGTTTTTCGTCCATAACTTTTTTGAGCCTAGAGATATACAGTTCCTATCTGGGACAAATTCCGGTCCGCAATTGCGTCTCGATACGCTTTGCGGCCGCACGCGCTCGAGTCAATAGAGTTTCCAGCTCCAAAGCCGTGTCGACATGGCTTTTTTAGCAGTTTTCTTCAATTTTGTTTAGTTTCCAGTTTCTAAAACCCACCTAGAGTCAACAGATCGGCAGCTGCGGCGCTGGAAACTCTTCTGACTCAAAAGCGCGCGGCCGCAAAGCGTGTTGAGACGCAATTGCGGACCGGAATTTGACCCAGATAAGCACAGTACATTAGGTGAAGGCTGTTTTTGGAATTCCCATAAAATTCTGCATCGGATAGCGTTTGCAGTTTCTGAAAATACTTTCCCCTTCTCATAGCCGATTTCAGTTTATAAAGTGCATTTTTTCGCCTAAAATTATCGGTTTTTCGTCCATAACTTTTTTGTGCTTGGAAATGGACTTTTGGTGAAGGTTGTTTTTAAAATTTTGATGGAATTCTGCGTCAATTGGTGTTTCCAGTTTGCAAAATTATTTTCTCGATCCTTCAGCCCAATTCATTTCACGAATCACCGATTTTACGCCTCTAATTCTTTAACCGTTAAAGGTAGGTTCTGCTGAAAGTTGTTTTTGAAATCTGCGTAAAATTTTGCGTCGAATGACATATCGGGTTTCTAACTTTGCTTGCTCCATAAGCCACAGCCAGGTCGGTGGAGCCGAGCCCCATTGTTGGCTTCAGCAGAGCTCTGCGTCTCTCATTTATATTATAGAGGCGAGAGCACCCTATGGAGATCACTACGGAGATCGGCTCCCCCGACCTGGCTGGCTTATGGGGCAAGCAAAGTTAAGAATCCGATGTATCATTCGACGCAGAATTTTACGTAAATTTCAGAAACAACCATCACCAGAACCCTATCTCTGACGGTTAAAGAGTTATAGACGAAAAACTGGTGTTTCGTTAAATGAATTAGGCTGAAGGATCGAGAAAATATTTTTTCAACCTGGAAAAACACTAGTCGACGCAAAATTCCATGCGGATTCCCAAAACATTTTTCACCAAGGGATTCAATCTGAGGGGAAAAAATTATAAGGTAAAAACTGGCTTTTTTCAAGCTGAACTTGGTTCGAAGTTCTAAAGCGCGTTAGATCCTCAAAATACTTTTCGTCGAAGAATTCTACGGTTATTTCAGAAAAAAAAACTCTTCCGCCCAATATCCTTTTCGAACATATAATGTTACCGGCGGAAAGCCTTTCACCAGTACCCTATTTTCAATCGTTAAAGAGTTATAGGCGAAAAACCGGTGTTTCTTAAAAACAATTAGGCTGAAGGATCGAGAAAATATTTTTCCAACCTGGAAACACTAGTCGACGTAAAATTCTGTGGAGATTTCAAAAACAACCTTCACCAAAAGTCTATCTCTAAGCACAAAAATGTTATGGACGAAAAAACGATGATTTAAAGCGAGAAAAAAATGCACTTTATCTACTTAAATCGGCTGGAAGAAGGGGAACGTATTCGCTGAAACTGAAAATGCTATTCGATGCAGAATTTTATGGGGATTCCAAGAATGAACTTCACCAAAATCTATTTCTGAGCCCAAAAAAAGTTTCCAACATAAAAAATTCTGGCACTATCCTACGCTACCTTATACACAAATCCAAGCCATGAATTTCTTTGCATGCCACAGTTGCATGCATGCCATTCACGCTAATTCTAAGTTTGTGCTTTATCGATTTGCAACCCAGTATGATACAGAGATTAAATAAGGTGAACCGCAATGAAATTGATGATAGGACCAAGATGTAAATGATGAAACTGTCATAGGTTTACAAGCGAACCTGTCATGGTAGAGCGAGCGGCGCGTTAGGTCATTCATACTCGAACGACACGCTACTCAGACAGTAGGTGCGGGCGGATCGCTGGCTTTTGGCGGGCGGATTGACATCCCCCCGCCATTCGCCCGGCATTAGCCAGCAATCCGCCCGCCACTAGCCAGCGATCCGCCCGCCAGTAGCCAGCGATCCGCCCGGCAGTAGCCAGCGATCCTCCGGCCAGTATCCAGCGATCAGCCTGCCAGTAGCCAGCAATCCGCCCGCCAGTAGCCAGTGATTCGCCTGCCAGTAGCCAGCGATCCACCCGGCAGTATACAGCGATCCTCCCGCCAGTAGCCAGCAATCCGCCCGCCAGTGGCCAGCAATCCGCTCGCCAGTAGCCAGCGATCCGCCCGGCAGTAGCCAGCGATCCTCTCGCCACTAGCCAGCGAGCCGCCCGCCATTAGCCAGCAATCAGCCCTGGATGCCACATGTTGGTTTCCGGTGGATCCCACCACGGTCTCCGTGTGCGGGACCATCCCCACTAGCCGCGGGGACCATCCCCTCAGCTGTCAAAAGTTATTCTTCTGCTTCTGAGTGATCCTTCAAAGGTGACTTGAAGTCACCTTCCAGGATCGGCCTCGAAATGCCGAGTGAGCATTCAGTGCAATGGAGCGCCTCTTATACCCTTCGGTTTGTTTACTATGAGCATGATACTGATAACAGAAAGAACTGGTCAATGATTGACATGTTTCACCATGTAAAATTTGAACGGGCGGATCGCTGGCTATCAAAGCAGTGGCGGGCGGATCGCTGGCAGGTTGCGGGCGGATCGCTGCATCTCATAGCTCAGCGGGCGGATCGCTGGTTATCAAAGCCGTGGCGGGCGGATCGCTGGCAGTTTGCGGGCGGATCGCCGCTTCAGAGCTTGCCGGCGTTCCGCCCTCTAGCGTGATCAACTTTCCCAGGTGCCGCTATCTGCCCGCCAAAACGCAGCGATTCGCCCGCTGAGACGACGAGAGGCAGCGTCCCGCCCGCCGAGGTCACGATGAGCAGCGATCCGCCCGCAACTTGCCGGCGTACCGCCCGGAGAGGCCTTGATTGCCAGCGGTCAGTCCGCACCTAATGTCTGAGTAGCGCGGCACGCGCGTGACTTTGGGTACTGAAGTGTGGTACAGTGTTCAAAACCACAGCTATCCCGAAATGGTCGTCAAAATATGTATACTGAGAACGGGCAAGTCTGCTCCGACAATACATACCTAACATCGGTATGGATCGATCCTATTGAGACTTTGGGTTCCCCCATTGGAGGTTGGCGTGAACTCGGTGCACCTATGTTATAGCATATGGCACCGAGTCTGCGTCAACCTTCATTAGTGAACGCAAATTCTCATTAGGATCCATGCCGAAGTTATGTATTCTTTGCACATATTGAGTTTCTGATTGAGTAATCGAGCTGTTGTCAGGGGAAAGAAAGGTTAATGGAACATTAGCCATATCTTGGCACTTACAGTCAGCACTTTTTGGGGTCCATACTTCTTGCTGTGCCGATCTGTTGAGTTTTGAAATTTGCGATAAGTGAGCACCTATCACAAAAAAAGTATGAAGAAATTAATGTCTTGAAGAATATAATATAATCTACGGTGAACGCTATTTACTGAATTTTGAAAAATTTCTGGTTTCTGTTTTCTGCCCATTTTGAAGTTTTTTCTCAGTTTTCTGTCGAACTGGGTTTTCTTTTTCAGAAAAAAAAATCCGCGTATCCCTGATACCCACCCTAATTTTTGTCAAAAAGACGAAAAAACGAGAAGAACTTTTTTTTTGTCTTCTGGTCTTTGAAATTATCATCGAGTACATTCATTTTTGATCCACATAAGGCTTATGCTTGAAGGAGGCTTATAGGGTTGACACAGTCAATCGTGTGAGAAGTGGGACAATATGAGATACTGGAGTGTGCCACTGTGTATACTTTCAGGCAGCTTTTCTGTTTTCTGCCCATTTTTGGAGACACTTCTACAGTTAGGTCCATGGCTTGCTTCCTCAAGAAAAAAAATTAAATCTCATCCGCGGCTGGCGCAGGTGGTTTAAATCTCGCCCACGGCTGGCGGTGTGGTAAGCTAATCAGCTGCGATCTTCACTCGACCTTAATCGATTAGCGGGTCGGCGCACGCGTCCGCCCTTTGCAGCCACGGTTGAGATTTAAATGTTTTTTGTCTCCTGTTCATAACTGGACGTTTTTCGAACTAGAAGACATCTTTGAAAATATCATAGAATAAAATTGCTCTTCGATCTACATATGGCTCATGCTCGAATGAGGCCTATAGGGTTGACACAGTCAATCGTGTCGGGTGAGAAGTGGGACGATATGAGACACAGGAGTGTGCGACTGTGTATACTTTCAGGCAGCTTTTCTGTTTTCTGCCCATTTTTGGAGGCACTTCTACAGTTATGTCCATGGCTTGCTTCCTCAAGAAAAAAAATTAAATCTCATCCGCGGCTGGCGCAGGGCTTAACTCTCATCCGCGGCTGGCGGTGTGGTAGGCTGATCAGCTGCCATCTTCGCTGGGCCTTAATCGATTAGCGGGCCGGCGCACGCGTCCGCCCTTTCCAGCCGCGGGTGAGATTTAAATGTTTTTTGTCTCCTGTTCATAACTGGACGTTTTTCGAACTAGAAGACATCTTTGAAAATATCATAGAATTGAATTGCTCTTCGATCTACATATGGCTTATGCTTGAAGGAGGCTTATAGGGTTGACACAGTCAATCGTGTGAGAAGTGGGACAATATGAGATACTGGAGTGTGCCACTGTGTATACTTTCAGGCAGCTTTTCTGTTTTCTGCCCATTTTTGGAGGCACTTCTACAGTTATGTCCATGGCTTGCTTCCTCAAGAAAAAAAATTAAATCTCATCCGCGGCTGGCGCAGGGCTTAACTCTCATCCGCGGCTGGCGGTGTGGTAGGCTGATCAGCTGCCATCTTCGCTGGGCCTTAATCGATTAGCGGGCCGGCGCACGCGTCCGCCCTTTCCAGCCGCGGGTGAGATTTAAATGTTTTTTGTCTCCTGTTCATAACTGGACGTTTTTCGAACTAGAAGACATCTTTAAAAATATCATAGAATTGAATTGCTGTTCGATCTACACATGGCTCATGCTCGAATGAGGCCTGTAGGGTTGACACAGTCAATCGTGTCGGGTGAGAAGTGGGACGATATGAGACACAGGAGTGTGCGACTGTGTATACTTTCAGGCAGCTTTTCTGTTTTCTGCCCATTTTTGGAGACACTTCTACAGTTAGGTCCGTGGCTTGCCTCCCCAAGAAAAAACATTAAATCTCATCCGCGGCTGGCGCAGGTGGTTTAAATCTCGCCCACGGCTGGCGGTGTGGTAAGCTGATCAGCTGCGATCTTCACTCGGCCTTAATCGATTAGCAGGCCGGCGCACGCGTCCGCCCTTGCCAGCCGCGGGTGAGATTTAAATGTTTTTTGTCTCCTGTTCATAACTGAACGTTTTTCGAACTAGAAGACATCTTTGAAAATATCATAGAATAAAATTGCTCTTCGATCTACACATGGCTCATGCTCGAATGAGGCCTGTAGGGTTGACACAGTCAATCGTGTCGGGTGAGAAGTGGGACGATATGAGACACAGGAGTGTGCGACTGTGTATACTTTCAAGCAGCTTTTCTGTTTTCTGCCCATTTTTGGAGACACTTCTACAGTTAGGTCCATGGCTTGCTTCCTCAAGAAAAACATTAAATCTCATCCGCGGCTGGCGCAGGGCTTAACTCTCATCCGCGGCTGGCGGTGTGGTAGGCTGATCAGCTGCCATCTTCGCTGGGCCTTAATCGATTAGCGGGCCGGCGCACGCGTCCGCCCTTTCCAGCCGCGGGTGAGATTTAAATGCTTTTTGTCTCCTGTTCATAACTGGACGTTTTTCGAACTAGAAGACATCTTTGAAAATATCATAGAATTGAATTGCTGTTCGATCTACACATGGCTCATGCTCGAATGAGGCCTGTAGGGTTGACACAGTCAATCGTGTCGGGTGAGAAGTGGGACGATATGAGACACAGGAGTGTGCGACTGTGTATACTTTCAGGCAGCTTTTCTGTTTTCTGCCCATTTTTGGAGACACTTCTACAGTTAGGTCCGTGGCTTGCCTCCCCAAGAAAAAACATTAAATCTCATCCGCGGCTGGCGCAGGTGGTTTAAATCTCGCCCCCGGCTGGCGGTGGGGTAAGCTGATCAGCTGCGATCTTCACTCGGCCTTATTCGATTAGCAGGCCGGCGCACGCGATCCGCCCTTGCCAGCCGCGGGTGAGATTTAAATGTTTTTGTCTCCTGTTCATAACTGGACGTTTTTCGAACTAGAAGACATCTTTGAAAATATCATAGAATAAAGTTGCTCTTCGATCTACACATGGGTCATGCGCGAATGAGGCCTATAGGGGTGACGCAGTCAATGGTGTCGGGTGAGAAGTGGGACGATATGAGACACAGGAGTGTGCGACTGTGTATACTTTCAGGCAGCTTTTCTGTTTTCTGCCCATTTTTGGAGACACTTCTACAGTTAGGTCCATGCCTTGCTTCCTCAAGAAAAACATTAAATCTCACCCGCGGCTGGCGCAGGCTTAACTCTCATCCGCGGCTGGCGGTGTGGTAGGCTGATCAGCTGCCATCTTCGCTGGGCCTTAATCGATTAGCGGGCCGGCGCACGCGTCCGCTCTTTCCAGGCGCGGGTTAGATTTAAATGTTTTTTGTCTCCTGTTCATACCTGGTGGTTTTTCGAACTAGAAGACATCTTTGAAAATATCATAGAATTGAATTGCTGTTCGATCTACACATGGCTCATGCTCGAATGAGGCCTGTAGGGTTGACACAGTCAATCGTGTCGGGTGAGAAGTGGGACGATATGAGACACAGGAGTGTGCGACTGTGTATACTTTCAGGCAGCTTTTCTGTTTTCTGCATATTTTTGGAGACACTTCTACAGTTAGGTCCGTGGCTTGCCTCCCAAGAAAAAACATTAAATCTCATCCGCGGCTGGCGCAGGTGGTTTAAATCTCGCCCACGGCTGGCCGTGTGGTAAGCTGATCAGCTGCGATCTTCACTCGGCCCTAAGCGATTAGCAGGCCGGCGCACGCGTCCGCCCTTGCCAGCCGCGGGTGAGATTTAAATGTTTTTGTCTCCTGTTCATAACTGAACGTTTTTCGAACTAGAAGACATCTTTGAAAATATCATAGAATAAAATTGCTCTTCGATCTACACATGGCTCATGCTCGAATGAGGCCTGTAGGGTTGACACAGTCAATCGTGTCGGGTGAGAAGTGGGACGATATGAGACACAGGAGTGTGCGACTGTGTATACTTTCAGGCAGCTTTTCTGTTTTCTGCCCATTTTTGGAGACACTTCTACAGTTAGGTCCGTGGCTTGCCTCCCAAGAAAAAACATTAAATCTCATCCGCGGCTGGCGCAGGTGGTTTAAATCTCGCCCACGGCTGGCGGTGTGGTAAGCTAATCAGCTGCGATCTTCACTCGACCTTAATCGATTAGCGGGTCGGCGCACGCGTCCGCCCTTTGCAGCCACGGTTGAGATTTAAATGTTTTTTGTCTCCTGTTCATAACTGGAGGTTTTTCGAACTGTAAGACATCTTTGGAAATATCATAGAATAAAGTTGCTCTTCGATCTACACATGGCTCATGCTCGAATGAGGCCTGTAGGTTGACACAGTCAATCGTGTCGGGTGAGAAGTGGGACGATATGAGACACAGGAGTGTGCGACTGTGTATACTTTCAGGCAGCTTTTCTGTTTTCTGCCCATTTTTGGAGGCACTTCTACAGTTATGTCCATGGCTTGCTTCCTCAAGAAAAAAAATTAAATCTCATCCGCGGCTGCCGCAGGTGGTTTAAATCTCGCCCACGGCTGGCGGTGTGGTAAGCTAATCAGCTGCGATCTTCACTCGGCCTTAATCGATTAGCGGGTCGGCGCACGCGTCCGCCCTTGCCAGCCGCGGGTGAGATTTAAATGTTTTTTGTCTCCTGTTCATAACTGAACGTTTTTCGAACTAGAAGACATCTTTGAAAATATCATAGAATAAAATTGCTCTTCGATCTACACATGGCTCATGCTCGAATGAGGCCTGTAGGGTTGACACAGTCAATCGTGTCGGGTGAGAAGTGGGACGATATGAGACACAGGAGTGTGCGACTGTGTATACTTTCAGGCAGCTCTTCTGTTTTCCGCCCATTTTGGAGATACTTCCACAGTTAGGTCCGTGGCTTGCCTCCTCAAGAAAAAACATTAAATCTCATCCGCGGCTGGCGCAGGTGGTTTAAATCTCGCCCACGGCTGGCGGTGTGGTAAGCTAATCAGCTGCGATCTTCACTCGGCCTTAATCGATTAGCGGGTCGGCGCACGCGTCCGCCCTTTGCAGCCACGGTTGAGATTTAAATGTTTTTTGTCTCCTGTTCATAACTGGACGTTTTTCGAACTAGAAGACATCTTTGAAAATATCATAGAATAAAATTGCTCTTCGATCTACACATGGCTCATGCTCGAATGAGGCCTGTAGGGTTGACACAGTCAATCGTGTCGGGTGAGAAGTGGGACGATATGAGACACAGGAGTGTGCGACTGTGTATACTTTCAGGCAGCTTTTCTGTTTTCTGCCCATTTTTGGAGACACTTCTACAGTTAGGTCCGTGGCTTGCCTCCCCAAGAAAAAACATTAAATCTCATCCGCGGCTGGCGCAGGTAGTTTAAATCTCGCCCACGGCTGGCGGTGTGGTAAGCTGATCAGCTGCGATCTTCACTCGGCCTTAATCGATTAGCAGGCCGGCGCACGCGTCCGCCCTTGCCAGCCGCGGGTGAGATTTAAATGTTTTTTGTCTCCTGTTCATAACTGAACGTTTTTCGAACTAGAAGACATCTTTGAAAATATCATAGAATAAAATTGCTCTTCGATCTACACATGGCTCATGCTCGAATGAGGCCTGTAGGGTTGACACAGTCAATCGTGTCGGGTGAGAAGTGGGACGATATGAGACACAGGAGTGTGCGACTGTGTATACTTTCAGGCAGCTTTTCTGTTTTCTGCCCATTTTTGGAGACACTTCTACAGTTAGGTCCGTGGCTTGCCTCCCCAAGAAAAAACATTAAATCTCATCCGCGGCTGGCGCAGGTGGTTTAAATCTCGCCCACGGCTGGCGGTGTGGTAAGCTGATCAGCTGCGATCTTCACTCGGCCTTAATCGATTAGCAGGCCGGCGCACGCGGCCGCCCTTGCCAGCCGCGGGTGAGATTTAAATGTTTTTGTCTCCTGTTCATAACTGGACGTTTTTCGAACTAGAAGACATCTTTGAAAATATCATAGAATAAAATTGCTCTTCGATCTACACATGGCTCATGCTCGAATGAGGCCTGTAGGGTTGACACAGTCAATCGTGTCGGGTGAGAAGTGGGACGATATGAGACACAGGAGTGTGCGACTGTGTATACTTTCAGGCAGCTTTTCTGTTTTCTGCCCATTTTTGGAACACTTCTACAGTTAGGTCCGTGGCTTGCCTCCCCAAGAAAAACATTAAATCTCATCCGCGGCTGGCGCAGGTGGTTTAAATCTCGCCCACGGCTGGCGGTGTGGTAAGCTGATCAGCTGCGATCTTCACTCGGCCTTAATCGATTAGCAGGCCGGCGCACGCGTCCGCCCTTGCCAGCCGCGGGTGAGATTTAAATGTTTTTGTCTCCTGTTCATAACTGAACGTTTTCGAACTAGAAGACATCTTTGAAAATATCATAGAATAAAATTGCTCTTCGATCTACACATGGCTCATGCTCGAATGAGGCCTGTAGGGTTGACACAGTCAATCGTGTCGGGTGAGAAGTGGGACGATATGAGACACAGGAGTGTGCGACTGTGTATACTTTCAGGCAGCTTTTCTGTTTTCTGCCCATTTTTGGAGACACTTCTACAGTTAGGTCCTTGGCTTGCGTCCTCAAGAAAAACATTAAATCGCACCCGCGGCTGGCGCAGGTGGTTTAAATCTCGCCCACGGCTGGCGGTGTGGTAAGCTGATCAGCTGCGATCTTCACTCGGCCTTAATCGATTAGCAGGCCGGCGCACGCGTCCGCCCTTGCCAGCCGCGGGTGAGATTTAAATGTTTTTGTCTCCTGTTCATAACTGGACGTTTTTCGAACTAGAAGACAACTTTGAAAATATCATAGAATAAAATTGCTCTTCGATCTACACATGGCTCATGCTCGAATGAGGCCTATAGGGTTGACACAGTCAATCGTGTCCGGGTGAGAAGTGGGACGATATGAGACACAGGAGTGTGCGACTGTGTATACTTTCAGGCAGCTTTTCTGTTTTCTGCCCATTTTTGGAGACACTTCTACAGTTAGGTCCGTGGCTTGCCTCCCAAGAAAAAACATTAAATCTCATCCGCGGCTGGCGCAGGTGGTTTAAATCTCGCCCACGGCTGGCGGTGTGGTAAGCTGATCAGCTGCGATCTTCACTCGGCCTTAATCGATTAGCAGGCCGGCGCACGCGTCCGCCCTTGCCAGCCGCGGGTGAGATTTAAATGTTTTTGTCTCCTGTTCATAACTGGACGTTTTCGAACTAGAAGACATCTTTGAAAATATCATAGAATAAAATTGCTCTTCGATCTACACATGGCTCATGCTCGAATGAGGCCTGTAGGGTTGACACAGTCAATCGTGTCGGGTGAGAAGTGGGACGATATGAGACACAGCAGTGTGCGACTGTGTATACTTTCAGGCAGCTTTTCTGTTTTCTGCCCATTTTTGGAGACACTTCTACAGTTAGGTCCATGGCTTGCTTCCTCAAGAAAAAAAATTAAATCTCATCCGCGGCTGGCGCAGGTGGTTTAAATCTCGCCCACGGCTGGCGGTGTGGTAAGCTAATCAGCTGCGATCTTCACTCGGCCTTAATCGATTAGCAGGCCGGCGCACGCGTCCGCCCTTGCCAGCCGCGGGTGAGATTTAAATGTTTTTTGTCTCCTGTTCATAACTGGACGTTTTTCGAACTAGAAGACATCTTTGAAAATATCATAGAATAAAATTGCTCTTCGATCTACACATGGCTCATGCTCGAATGAGGCCTGTAGGGTTGACACAGTCAATCGTGTCGGGTGAGAAGTGGGACGATATGAGACACAGGAGTGTGCGACTGTGTATACTTTCAGGCAGCTTTTCTGTTTTCTGCCCATTTTTGGAGACACTTCTACAGTTAGGTCCATGGCTTGCTTCCTCAAGAAAAAAAAATTAAATCTCATCCGCGGCTGGCGCAGGTGGTTTAAATCTCGCCCACGGCTGGCGGTGTGGTAAGCTAATCAGCTGCGATCTTCACTCGGCCTTAATCGATTAGCGGGTCGGCGCACGCGTCCGCCCTTTGCAGCCACGGTTGAGATTTAAATGTTTTTTGTCTCCTGTTCATAACTGGACGTTTTTCGAACTAGAAGACATCTTTGAAAATATCATAGAATAAAATTGCTCTTCGATCTACACATGGCTCATGCTCGAATGAGGCCTGTAGGGTTGACACAGTCAATCGTGTCGGGTGAGAAGTGGGACGATATGAGACACAGGAGTGTGCCACTGTGTATACTTTCAGGCAGCTTTTCTGTTTTCTGCCCATTTTTGGAGACACTTCTACAGTTAGGTCCATGGCTTGCTTCCTCAAGAAAAAAAAATTAAATCTCATCCGCGGCTGGCGCAGGTGGTTTAAATCTCGCCCACGGCTGGCGGTGTGGTAAGCTAATCAGCTGCGATCTTCACTCGGCCTTAATCGATTAGCGGGTCGGCGCACGCGTCCGCCCTTTGCAGCCACGGTTGAGATTTAAATGTTTTTTGTCTCCTGTTCATAACTGGACGTTTTTCGAACTAGAAGACATCTTTGAAAATATCATAGAATAAAATTGCTCTTCGATCTACACATGGCTCATGCTCGAATGAGGCCTGTAGGGTTGACACAGTCAATCGTGTCGGGTGAGAAGTGGGACGATATGAGACACAGGAGTGTGCGACTGTGTATACTTTCAGGCAGCTTTTCTGTTTTCTGCCCATTCTTGGAGACACTTCTACAGTTAGGTCCATGGCTTGCTTCCTCAAGAAAAACATTAAATCTCATCCGCGGCTGGCGCAGGGCTTAACTCTCATCCGCGGCTGGCGGTGTGGTAGGCTGATCAGCTGCCATCTTCGCTGGGCCTTAATCGATTAGCGGGCCGGCGCACGCGTCCGCCCTTTCCAGCCGCGGGTGAGATTTAAATGCTTTTTGTCTCCTGTTCATAACTGGACGTTTTTCGAACTAGAAGACATCTTTGAAAATATCATAGAATTGAATTGCTCTTCGATCTACACATGGCTCATGCTCGAATGAGGCCTGTAGGGTTGACACAGTCAATCGTGTCGGGTGAGAAGTGGGACGATATGAGACACAGGAGTGTGCGACTGTGTATACTTTCAGGCAGCTTTTCTGTTTTCTGCCCATTTTTGGAGACACTTCTACAGTTAGGTCCGTGGCTTGCCTCCCCAAGAAAAAACATTAAATCTCATCCGCGGCTGGCGCAGGTGGTTTAAATCTCGCCCACGGCTGGCGGTGTGGTAAGCTGATCAGCTGCGATCTTCACTCGGCCTTAATCGATTAGCAGGCCGGCGCACGCGTCCGCCCTTGCCAGCCGCGGGTGAGATTTAAATGTTTTTTGTCTCCTGTTCATAACTGGACGTTTTTCGAACTAGAAGACATCTTTGAAAATATCATAGAATAAAATTGCTCTTCGATCTACACATGGCTCATGCTCGAATGAGGCCTATAGGGTTGACACAGTCAATCGTGTCGGGTGAGAAGTGGGACGATATGAGACACAGGAGTGTGCGACTGTGTATACTTTCAGGCAGCTTTTCTGTTTTCTGCCCATTCTTGGAGACACTTCTACAGTTAGGTCCATGGCTTGCTTCCTCAAGAAAAAACATTAAATCTCATCCGCGGCTGGCGCAGGGCTTAACTCTCATCCGCGGCTGGCGGTGTGGTAGGCTGATCAGCTGCCATCTTCGCTGGGCCTTAATCGATTAGCAGGCCGGCGCACGCGTCCGCCCTTGCCAGCCGCGGGTGAGATTTAAATGTTTTTTGTCTCCTGTTCATAACTGGACGTTTTTCGAACTAGAAGACATCTTTGAAAATATCATAGAATTGAATTGCTCTTCGATCTACACATGGCTCATGCTCGAATGAGGCCTATAGGGTTGACACAGTCAATCGTGTCGGGTGAGAAGTGGGACGATATGAGACACAGGAGTGTGCGACTGTGTATACTTTCAGGCAGCTTTTCTGTTTTCTGCCCATTCTTGGAGACACTTCTACAGTTAGGTCCATGGCTTGCTTCCTCAAGAAAAAACATTAAATCTCATCCGCGGCTGGCGCAGGGCTTAACTCTCATCCGCGGCTGGCGGTGTGGTAGGCTGATCAGCTGCCATCTTCGCTGGGCCTTAATCGATTAGCGGGCCGGCGCACGCGTCCGCCCTTGCCAGCCGCGGGTGAGATTTAAATGTTTTTTGTCTCCTGTTCATAACTGGACGTTTTTCGAACTAGAAGACATCTTTGAAAATATCATAGAATTGAATTGCTCTTCGATCTACACATGGCTCATGCTCGAATGAGGCCTGTAGGGTTGACACAGTCAATCGTGTCGGGTGAGAAGTGGGACGATATGAGACACAGGAGTGTGCGGCTGTGTATACTTTCAGGCAGCTTTTCTGTTTTCTGCCCATTTTCCAAGATACTTCCACAGTTAGGTCCGTGGCTTGCTTCCTCAAGAAAAAACATTAAATCTCATCCGCGGCTGGCGCAGGTGGTTTAAATCTCGCCCACGGCTGGCGGTGTGGTAAGCTGATCAGCTGCCATCTTCGCTGGGCCTTAATCGATTAGCGGGCCGGCGCACGCGTCCGCCCTTTCCAGCCGCGGGTGAGATTTAAATGTTTTTTGTCTCCTGTTCATAACTGGACGTTTTTCGAACTAGAAGACATCTTTGAAAATATCATAGAATTGAATTGCTCTTCGATCTACACATGGCTCATGCTCGAATGAGGCCTATAGGGTTGACACAGTCAATCGTGTCGGGTGAGAAGTGGGACGATATGAGACACAGGAGTGTGCGACTGTGTATACTTTTAGGCAGCTTTTCTGTTTTCTGCCCATTTTTGGAGACACTTCTACAGTTAGGTCCGTGGCTTGCTTCCACAAGAAAAAACATTAAATCTCATCCGCGGCTGGCGCAGGTGGTTTAAATCTCGCCCACGGCTGGCGGTGTGGTAAGCTGATCAGCTGCCATCTTCACTCGGCCTTAATCGATTAGCAGGCCGGCGCACGCGTCCGCCCTTTGCAGCCACGGTTGAGATTTAAATGTTTTTTGTCTCCTGTTCATAACTGGACGTTTTTCGAACTAGAAGACATCTTTGAAAATATCATAGAATAAAATTGCTCTTCGATCTACACATGGCTCATGCTCGAATGAGGCCTATAGGGTTGACACAGTCAATCGTGTCGGGTGAGAAGTGGGACGATATGAGACACAGGAGTGTGCGACTGTGTATACTTTCAGGCAGCTTTTTCTGTTTTCTGCCCATTCTTGGAGACACTTCTACAGTTAGGTCCATGGCTTGCTTCCTCAAGAAAAAACATTAAATCTCATCCGCGGCTGGCGCAGGGCTTAACTCTCATCCGCGGCTGGCGGTGTGGTAGGCTGATCAGCTGCCATCTTCGCTGGGCCTTAATCGATTAGCGGGCCGGCGCACGCGTCCGCCCTTTCCAGCCGCGGGTGAGATTTAAATGTTTTTTGTCTCCTGTTCATAACTGGACGTTTTTCGAACTAGAAGACATCTTTAAAAATATCATAGAATTGAATTGCTCTTCGATCTACACATGGCTCATGCTCGAATGAGGCCTGTAGGGTTGACACAGTCAATCGTGTCCGGGTGAGAAGTGGGACGATATGAGACACAGGAGTGTGCGACTGTGTATACTTTCAGGCAGCTTTTTCTGTTTTCTGCCCATTCTTGGAGACACTTCTACAGTTAGGTCCATGGCTTGCTTCCTCAAGAAAAACATTAAATCTCATCCGCGGCTGGCGCAGGGCTTAACTCTCATCCGCGGCTGGCGGTGTGGTAGGCTGATCAGCTGCCATCTTCGCTGGGCCTTAATCGATTAGCGGGCCGGCGCACGCGTCCGCCCTTTCCAGCCGCGGGTGAGATTTAAATGTTTTTTGTCTCCTGTTCATAACTGGACGTTTTTCGAACTAGAAGACATCTTTGAAAATATCATAGAATAAAATTGCTCTTCGATCTACACATGGCTCATGCTCGAATGAGGCCTGTAGGGTTGACACAGTCAATCGTGTCGGGTGAGAAGTGGGACGATATGAGACACAGGAGTGTGCGACTGTGTATACTTTCAGGCAGCTTTTCTGTTTTCTGCCCATTCTTGGAGACACTTCTACAGTTAGGTCCATGGCTTGCTTCCTCAAGAAAAACATTAAATCTCATCCGCGGCTGGCGCAGGGCTTAACTCTCATCCGCGGCTGGCGGTGTGGTAAGCTAATCAGCTGCGATCTTCACTCGGCCTTAATCGATTAGCGGGCCGGCGCACGCGTCCGCCCTTTCCAGCCGCGGGTGAGATTTAAATGTTTTTTGTCTCCTGTTCATAACTGGACGTTTTTCGAACTAGAAGACATCTTTGAAAATATCATAGAATAAAATTGCTCTTCGATCTACACATGGCTCATGCTCGAATGAGGCCTGTAGGGTTGACACAGTCAATCGTGTCGGGTGAGAAGTGGGACGATATGAGACACAGGAGTGTGCGACTGTGTATACTTTCAGGCAGCTCTTCTGTTTTCCGCCCATTTTCCAAGATACTTCCACAGTTAGGTCCGTGGCTTGCCTCCTCAAGAAAAAACATTAAATCTCATCCGCGGCTGGCGCAGGTGGTTTAAATCTCGCCCACGGCTGGCGGTGTGGTAAGCTGATCAGCTGCGATCTTCACTCGGCCTTAATCGATTAGCGGGTCGGCGCACGCGTCCGCCCTTTGCAGCCACGGTTGAGATTTAAATGTTTTTTGTCTCCTGTTCATAACTGAACGTTTTTCGAACTAGAAGACATCTTTGAAAATATCATAGAATAAAATTGCTCTTCGATCTACACATGGCTCATGCTCGAATGAGGCCTGTAGGGTTGACACAGTCAATCGTGTCGGGTGAGAAGTGGGACGATATGAGACACAGGAGTGTGCGACTGTGTATACTTTCAGGCAGCTTTTCTGTTTTCTGCCCATTTTGGAGACACTTCTACAGTTAGGTCCGTGGCTTGCCTCCCAAGAAAAAACATTAAACCTCATCCGCGGCTGGCGCAGGTGGTTTAAATCTCGCCCACGGCTGGCGGTGTGGTAAGCTGATCAGCTGCGATCTTCACTCGGCCTTAATCGATTAGCAGGCCGGCGCACGCGTCCGCCCTTGCCAGCCGCGGGTGAGATTTAAATGTTTTTTGTCTC
This sequence comes from Aplectana chamaeleonis, assembly GCA_029168955.1. Lineage (NCBI taxonomy): Eukaryota > Metazoa > Nematoda > Chromadorea > Rhabditida > Cosmocercidae > Aplectana > Aplectana chamaeleonis. Next base: position 140,736 of record JAPDOI010000561.1, read on the forward strand.
CTGTTCATAACTGGACGTTTTTCGAACTAGAAGACAACTTTGAAAATATCATAGAATAAAATTGCTCTTCGATCTACACATGGCTCATGCTCGAATGAGGCCTATAGGGTTGACACAGTCAATCGTGTCGGGTGAGAAGTGGGACGATATGAGACACAGGAGTGTGCGACTGTGTATACTTTCAGGCAGCTTTTCTGTTTTCTGCCCATTTTTGGAGACACTTCTACAGTTAGGTCCGTGGCTTGCCTCCCCAAGAAAAAACATTAAATCTCATCCGCGGCTGGCGCAGGTGGTTTAAATCTCGCCCACGGCTGGCGGTGTGGTAAGCTGATCAGCTGCGATCTTCACTCGGCCTTAATCGATTAGCAGGCCGGCGCACGCGTCCGCCCTTGCCAGCCGCGGGTGAGATTTAAATGTTTTTTGTCTCCTGTTCATAACTGGACGTTTTTCGAACTAGAAGACAACTTTGAAAATATCATAGAATAAAATTGCTCTTCGATCTACACATGGCTCATGCTCGAATGAGGCCTATAGGGTTGACACAGTCAATCGTGTCGGGTGAGAAGTGGGACGATATGAGACACAGGAGTGTGCGACTGTGTATACTTTCAGGCAGCTTTTCTGTTTTCTGCCCATTTTTGGAGACACTTCTACAGTTAGGTCCGTGGCTTGCTTCCTCAAGAAAAAACATTAAATCTCATCCGCGGCTGGCGCAGGTGGTTTAAATCTCGCCCACGGCTGGCGGTGTGGTAAGCTGATCAGCTGCGATCTTCACTCGGCCTTAATCGATTAGCAGGCCGGCGCACGCGTCCGCCCTTGCCAGCCGCGGGTGAGATTTAAATGTTTTTGTCTCCTGTTCATAACTGGACGTTTTTCGAACTAGAAGACATCTTTGAAAATATCATAGAATAAAATTGCTCTTCGATCTACACATGGCTCATGCTCGAATGAGGCCTATAGGGTTGACACAGTCAAATCGTGTCGGGTGAGAAGTGGGACGATATGAGACACAGGAGTGTGCGACTGTGTATACTTTCAGGCAGCTTCTTCTGTTTTCTGCCCATTTTTGGAGACACTTCTACAGTTAGGTCCGTGGCTTGCTTCCTCAAGAAAAAACATTAAATCTCATCCGCGGCTGGCGCAGGTGGTTTAAATCTCGCCCACGGCTGGCGGTGTGGTAAGCTGATCAGCTGCGATCTTCACTCGGCCTTAATCGATTAGCAGGCCGGCGCACGCGTCCGCCCTTGCCAGCCGCGGGTGAGATTTAAATGTTTTTTGTCTCCTGTTCATAACTGGACGTTTTTCGAACTAGAAGACATCTTTGAAAATATCATAGAATAAAATTGCTCTTCGATCTACACATGGCTCATGCTCGAATGAGGCCTGTAGGGTTGACACAGTCAATCGTGTCGGGTGAGAAGTGGGACGATATGAGACACAGGAGTGTGCGACTGTGTATACTTTCAGGCAGCTTTTCTGTTTTCTGCCCATTTTTGGAGACACTTCTACAGTTAGGTCCGTGGCTTGCTTCCTCAAGAAAAAACATTAAATCTCATCCGCGGCTGGCGCAGGTGGTTTAAATCTCGCCCACGGCTGGCGGTGTGGTAAGCTGATCAGCTGCGATCTTCACTCGGCCTTAATCGATTAGCAGGCCGGCGCACGCGTCCGCCCTTGCCAGCCGCGGGTGAGATTTAAATGTTTTTTGTCTCCTGTTCATAACTGGACGTTTTTCGAACTAGAAGACATCTTTGAAAATATCATAGAATAAAATTGCTCTTCGATCTACACATGGCTCATGCTCGAATGAGGCCTGTAGGGTTGACACAGTCAATCGTGTCGGGTGAGAAGTGGGACGATATGAGACACAGGAGTGTGCCACTGTGTATACTTTCAGGCAGCTTTTCTGTTTTCTGCCCATTTTTGGAGACACTTCTACAGTTAGGTCCATGGCTTGCTTCCTCAAGAAAAAACATTAAATCTCATCCGCGGCTGGCGCAGGTGGTTTAAATCTCGCCCACGGCTGGCGGTGTGGTAAGCTAATCAGCTGCGATCTTCACTCGGCCTTAATCGATTAGCGGGTCGGCGCACGCGTCCGCCCTTTGCAGCCACGGTTGAGATTTAAATGTTTTTTGTCTCCTGTTCATAACTGGACGTTTTTCGAACTAGAAGACATCTTTGAAAATATCATAGAATAAAATTGCTCTTCGATCTACACATGGCTCATGCTCGAATGAGGCCTGTAGGGTTGACACAGTCAATCGTGTCGGGTGAGAAGTGGGACGATATGAGACACAGGAGTGTGCGACTGTGTATACTTTCAGGCAGCTTTTCTGTTTTCTGCCCATTCTTGGAGACACTTCTACAGTTAGGTCCATGGCTTGCTTCCTCAAGAAAAAACATTAAATCTCATCCGCGGCTGGCGCAGGGCTTAACTCTCATCCGCGGCTGGCGGTGTGGTAGGCTGATCAGCTGCCATCTTCGCTGGGCCTTAATCGATTAGCGGGCCGGCGCACGCGTCCGCCCTTTCCAGCCGCGGGTGAGATTTAAATGTTTTTTGTCTCCTGTTCATAACTGGACGTTTTTCGAACTAGAAGACATCTTTAAAAATATCATAGAATTGAATTGCTGTTCGATCTACACATGGCTCCTGCTCGAATGAGGCCTGTAGGGTTGACACAGTCAATCGTGTCGGGTGAGAAGTGGGACGATATGAGACACAGGAGTGTGCGACTGTGTATACTTTCAGGCAGCTTTTCTGTTTTCTGCCCATTCTTGGAGACACTTCTACAGTTAGGTCCATGGCTTGCTTCCTCAAGAAAAACATTAAATCTCATCCGCGGCTGGCGCAGGGCTTAACTCTCATCCGCGGCTGGCGGTGTGGTAGGCTGATCAGCTGCCATCTTCGCTGGGCCTTAATCGATTAGCGGGCCGGCGCACGCGTCCGCCCTTTCCAGCCGCGGGTGATATTTGAATGTTTTTTGTCTCCTGTTCATAACTGGACGTTTTTCGAACTAGAAGACATCTTTGAAAATATCATAGAATAAAATTGCTCTTCGATCTACACATGGCTCATGCTCGAATGAGGCCTGTAGGGTTGACACAGTCAATCGTGTCGGGTGAGAAGTGGGACGATATGAGACACAGGAGTGTGCGACTGTGTATACTTTCAGGCAGCTCTTCTGTTTTCCGCCCATTTTCCGAATACTTCCACAGTTAGGTCCGTGGCTTGCCTCCTCAAGAAAAAACATTAAATCTCATCCGCGGCTGGCGCAGGTGGTTTAAATCTCGCCCACGGCTGGCGGTGTGGTAAGCTAATCAGCTGCGATCTTCACTCGGCCTTAATCGATTAGCAGGCCGGCGCACGCGTCCGCCCTTGCCAGCCGCGGGTGAGATTTAAATGTTTTTGTCTCCTGTTCATAACTGAACGTTTTTCGAACTAGAAGACATCTTTGAAAATATCATAGAATAAAATTGCTCTTCGATCTACACATGGCTCATGCTCGAATGAGGCCTGTAGGGTTGACACAGTCAATCGTGTCGGGTGAGAAGTGGGACGATATGAGACACAGGAGTGTGCGACTGTGTATACTTTCAGGCAGCTTTTCTGTTTTCTGCCCATTTTTGGAGACACTTCTACAGTTAGGTCCGTGGCTTGCCTCCCCAAGAAAAAACATTAAATCTCATCCGCGGCTGGCGCAGGTGGTTTAAATCTCGCCCACGGCTGGCGGTGTGGTAAGCTGATCAGCTGCGATCTTCACTCGGCCTTAATCGATTAGCAGGCCGGCGCACGCGTCCGCCCTTGCCAGCCGCGGGTGAGATTTAAATGTTTTTTGTCTCCTGTTCATAACTGAACGTTTTTCGAACTAGAAGACATCTTTGAAAATATCATAGAATAAAATTGCTCTTCGATCTACACATGGCTCATGCTCGAATGAGGCCTGTAGGGTTGACACAGTCAATCGTGTCGGGTGAGAAGTGGGACGATATGAGACACAGGAGTGTGCGACTGTGTATACTTTCAGGCAGCTTTTCTGTTTTCTGCCCATTTTTGGAGACACTTCTACAGTTAGGTCCATGGCTTGCTTCCTCAAGAAAAACACTTTCAAATCTCATCCGCGGCTGGCGCAGGGCTTAACTCTCATCCGCGGCTGGCGGTGTGGTAGGCTGATCAGCTGCCATCTTCGCTGGGCCTTAATCGATTAGCGGGCCGGCGCACGCGTCCGCCCTTGCCAGCCGCGGGTGAGATTTAAATGTTTTTTGTCTCCTGTTCATAACTGGACGTTTTTCGAACTAGAAGACATCTTTGAAAATATCATAGAATTGAATTGCTCTTCGATCTACACATGGCTCATGCTCGAATGAGGCCTGTAGGGTTGACACAGTCAATCGTGTCGGGTGAGAAGTGGGACGATATGAGACACAGGAGTGTGCGACTGTGTATACTTTCAGGCAGCTTTTCTGTTTTCTGCCCATTCTTGGAGACACTTCTACAGTTAGGTCCATGGCTTGCTTCCTCAAGAAAAACATTAAATCTCATCCGCGGCTGGCGCAGGGCTTAACTCTCATCCGCGGCTGGCGGTGTGGTAGGCTGATCAGCTGCCATCTTCGCTGGGCCTTAATCGATTAGCGGGCCGGCGCACGCGTCCGCCCTTTCCAGCCGCGGGTGAGATTTAAATGTTTTTTGTCTCCTGTTCATAACTGGACGTTTTTCGAACTAGAAGACATCTTTAAAAATATCATAGAATTGAATTGCTCTTCGATCTACACATGGCTCATGCTCGAATGAGGCCTGTAGGGTTGACACAGTCAATCGTGTCGGGTGAGAAGTGGGACGATATGAGACACAGGAGTGTGCGACTGTGTATACTTTCAGGCAGCTTTTCTGTTTTCTGCCCATTTTCCAAGATACTGCCACAGTTAGGTCCGTGGCTTGCTTCCTGAAGAAAGAACATTAAATCTCATCCGCGGCTGGCGCAGGTGGTTCAAATCTCACCCGCGGCTGGCGGTGTGGTAAGCTGATCAGCTGCCATCTTCACTCGGCCTTAATCGATTAGCAGGCCGGCGCACGCGTCCGCCCTTGCCAGCCGCGAAAGAGATTTAAATATTCTTCTTTAAGGAGACAAGCCAAGGACCTATAGCCTATCCGGGAGTGACTGTCCGCACAAGCGGTCGGCGTGTGTGTCGAGCGTCCGTCACGCAGGCATTTTTTCGTGCGACTTTTTCCACGGCCGCTAACAGCTGACTGAGATATCATACACTATTCGTCTGATATTCCTGCTAAACGGTGTGTAAGTCCGCAAAGTGCGTTCACGACGACGGCTCAGCACGCACTCCGAACGCGTGGGCGGACAGTCTCATTCGGACGGGCTTCAACTATGTTTTCTGTCAGGCTGGATTTTCTATTCTCAATTTTTTTCGCACATCCCTGGTGACCACCTCCCCGCCTCTCGCGAGATCTAGCCCTCATAAATTCTAATTTTGTCCCACGGCCCCGCCCAAGATTTTCAAAGAATTTCCTATCTGTTCGTGCCGGTTTATAGAACCTGTCACAGTGTCGCGCGGCGGACGCGACGTCGCCCAAGCGATGCGCTCCCACATATATAGGGGTCTGCAGAGTTGCAGAGACCGGCGAGTGGACGCCGAGCGTCAGCCTTGACGCGGCGACAGAAATGTTTGAAACAATATCGTCGCGGCGTCGGTTGCCGCTCGCTGTCAGTGATTTAGTGCCGTCGCGGCGTCAATACACTCTGCAGTGCCGACTCGTCGCGTCGGTCGCCATCGTCGCCGAATGTAATCGATATTGCATCACCCAGTGCTGTTCGTCACTGCGAGCAACGCCGCAACTTCAACTCTGCGGACCCCTTATGAAAAACTGAATACTAGAAGGCATTGCGGTCCGATTCCTACCATGGTCTTCATCAACCACAAAAACAACTACTAAAGGCGAGCATTTAAATTTATTACACTTTACATATGTAAGTACACACGATAATTAATCCGCTCATAATAGTGTGAAGACGATGAGTAGCGAATAATCTCTCATCATCTCACAAGACTATTTCTATCATACTAGCTATAATCTTGATGACAACATAAATGACAGATGACAGCACGAACATACTATATCATTCAAATACCACTAGAAAACTTGACAAAAAAAAAGACAACAGAGAAACAAGTGTATGAGTGGGAGGAAAGGAGGATTCTGCTAGATACAGCAAAAGAACACGAGATCGACTCGAGCTCGAACGTTCGGCAACGTGTGAAACTCGACGAAATTGCAGCATTTTGAAGCTGAGCACATGTAGGAAAAAAATGATGAAAATGAAGGAGAAAAATTCAGAGCCAAAAAACAAGGAACAGAAACAGCGCAGTTTTGAAAACTATTGCGCTTGCGTGCCATTTAGTTAGATATATTTTAATCATATATAGTATGTATATTGCCGAACCCTTATTACGTATTTACTATAGATTATTATAAAAAGTCAAGAATAGCCACGAGACGAGAAGGACAATTTTTATTAGCATTATGATGTAGTGCAGCATGCAGTACGCTAAAACCATCACAACTCGTTTCACTTTTTTCTATTTAAAAAACAAAGCTCCGGTGGATTAAGAGACAAGGTCCGATCCCGCTACCATCACGGCACCTGGTACTTTCCGCGACGCGCGACACTGCATATCAGCAATATCGATTTTCGGTCTCTATAGATGACAAACATTATGTCGCGTCGCTCGTCGCGGAAAGTATGCACTAGGCCTTACGGCGCTTACGGCACTTGACGCCATTACAGCATTCACGGCACGCGGTGTCATCACGGCACATGGTGCCATCACGCCTATCACAGCACATGCTGCTGTCACGGCGCTCAAGGCACATTTTGTTGTCACGGCGCATAGTGTCTTCACGGCGCTAAGACTCACGGTTTCATCCCGGCTTCTAATTTCTACACGGCGCTCAAGACATCAAATGTGATCACGGCGCTCACGGCTCGTGGTTTTATCACGGAGCTTTCAGCACACATTGTCTTCAGGTCTAGTGCATACTTTCCGCGACGCGGCACCGCGACAGCGCATATCAGCAATATCGATTTTCGATCAGAGATGACATGATTATGTCGCGTCGCTCGTCGCGGGAAGTATGTACTAGGCCCTACTGCGCTTACGGCACTTGACGCCATTACATCATCGACGGCACGCAGTGTAATCACGGCACATGGTATTATCACTACACTCACGGCACATTCTACTACCGCGGCATTTTGTGCCTACATGGCAACCGCTCTCATGGTTGCTGCGAAGCAGACATTGCTAAAATTGTCTCAAAAATCCCTTTTTTTCAACCAGTTTTCGCGGTCGAAAAACTCCACCGGGCCCTGCCTCTCCTATTTTGAAATTATTTCCAAACCGTGAAACAATTTGCACGGTTTTGTAGCGTATAGAAAATCACTCGGGACCCGCAACGACTGGTATGTTCTCACGTAGGTGGATTCAAAACGATTCACACTACTTCTGGCTAACTCTTGGGGAATTCTCGCCATTTTCGACGCCTTCAACCAAATCCAGATAGATATGATCTTTGAGAAATCGTCGATAGGAATCCTTAGCCATCAGCTGTTCGATTCGACTTTGAGCCAGACTGAACGTATCCGTCTTACATCCGCTTTCCATCGCTGCCTTCGTTGCCGCTCTTGTATCCGAGTCCAGGTTCACCTGAAATCACATTTTTTACAACTATATTTAAATTTTTCTGGAGTTTCATAGTAACTTTATGCCGGATTTTCTCGACTACAAGGTGTTTCCAGATTATTCAGGCTTTCTAGAGTTTTATAGTATCTTGATGCCGGATTTTTTCGATTACAGGGTGTTCCCGGAATTTTCAGGCTTGCAGGGATAAGTAACCGCGCCGCGTGCACACGCATAACCTCAGCCCGCCCCTCAAGTGCCTATTGCGCTGGCATTGACTGTATACGGTCCCTGGATGCCCGAACTATCCAGTTCTAAGAAATTTTGTGCAATTCACGCGTAGTTCTACAACATTTCCGCTAACAACGTGTTTTCAGAATCTACAGACTTTTAAAGATAAGATGTCCGCGCCGCATGCGCACACATAGCACAGTTCGTCCCTAACGTGTCCATCGCGCTGAAATTGACTGTATACGGACGGCCCCGTTGATTTTCCCAAACTATCCAGTAAAATGTTTTCAGACTCTTCAGAGTTTCAGGGATAAGATAACCGCGCCTCGTGCGCACACTTAACTTCAGTCCGCCCCTCACATGTCTACTGTGCTGAAATTGACCGTTTATAGTCCGATTGTATCCCCCCCACAACTATCCAATCCAAACGGTTTTCAGTTGTGCAATTCACGTGTAGTTCAACAACATTTCCATCAACAGCGCGTTTTCAGAATCTTCCACTTTTAGGGATAAGATATACGCGCCGCGTGCGCACGCATAGCCTCAGACTGCCCCTCAAGTATCCATCGCGCTGGGATCCACTGTGTACGGCTCGTTTTTAGACTCTTAAGACTTTCAGGGATAAGATATCCGCGCCGCATGCGCACATATAGCCTCAGCCCGCCCCTCACATGCCTATTGCGCTGGGACTGACAGTACTGTGCTTCTCTGGGTCAAATTCCGGTCCGCAATCGCGTCTTGACACGCTCTGCGGCCGCGCGCTTTCAAGTCGGAAGAGTTTCCAGCGCCGCAGCTGCCGATCTGTTGACTCGAGGTGGGTTTCAGAAACTGGAAACTAAGCAAAATTGAAGAAAACTGTCTAAAAAAGTCATATCGAGTCGGCTTTGGAGCTGGAAACTCGACTGACTCAAGCGCGTGCGGCCGCAAAGCGTGTCGAGACGCAATTGCGGACCGGAATTTGACCCAGATAAGCACAGTACACGGGCCAGTTGGGTCCCCCAGACTATCCAGCCCAAGGTTTTTTTGTTGTGCAATTCACGTGTAGTTCAACAACATTTCCATCAACAGCGTGTTTTCAGAATTTTCCGCTTTTAGGGATAAGATATACGCGCCGCGTGCGCACGCACAGCCTCAGACTGCCCCTCAAGTATCCATCGTGCTGGGATCAGGGATGAGCGGAATGAAAATATGAAATTTCGGAAATCGGTTTTCGGAACAAAAAAAAATTTCTTGGGTTCCGGAAATCGGGCGCGAAAGGCCTGAAAATGCGCGGAAATGCGGTTTTCGAAACGCGAAAAAATTCAGGAATCATCTAGTGTTTTCTTACGTCCCAGATGACCCGATATTTTCGCATTCCGAGGCGTTTTTTGCGGTTTTCGGAATGCGGAACGCGGAATGCCGAAAATGCGCTAAACTGCGGGTTTCGGAACGCGAAACGCACAACTCCTTTCATCCCTGGCGGGGATCCACAGTGTACGGCTCGTTTTTAGACTCGTAACACTTTCAGGGATAAGATATCCGCGCCGCATGCGCACACATAGCCTCAGCCCGCCCCTCACATGCCTATTGCGCTGGGATTGACTGTATATGGGCCAGTTGTATCCCCCCGAACACCCCAGCCGAATGTTTTTTGTTGTGCAGTTCACGTGAAGTTCAACAACATTTCCATCAACAGCGTGTTTTCAGAATTTTCCGCTTTCAGGGATAAGATATACGCGCCGCGTGCGCACGCATAGCCTCAAACTGCCCCTCAAGTATCCATCGTGCTGGGATCAGGGATGAGCGGAATGAAAATATGAAATTTCGCATATCGGTTTTCGGGTTTCGGAACAAAAAAAATTTCTCGGGTTCCGGAAATCGGGCGCGAAAGGCCTGAAAATGCGCGGAAATGCGGTTTTCGAAACGCGAAACGCGGAAAAATTCAGGAATCAACTAGTGTATTCTTACGTCCCAGATGACCCGATATTTTCGCATTCCGAGCCGTTTTCTCCGGTTCTCGGGATGCGGAACGCGGAATGCCGAAAATGTGCTAAACTGCGGGTTTCGGAACGCGAAACGCAGAACTCCTTTCATCCCTGGCGGGGATCCACAGTGTACGGCTCGTTTTTAGACTCGTAACACTTTCAGGGATAAGATATCCGCGCCGCATGCGCACACATAGCCTCAGTCCGCCCCTCACATGCCTATTGCGCTGGGATTGACTGTACATGGGCCAGTTGGGTCCCCCAGACTATCCAGCCTAAGGTTTTTTCTTGTGCAATTCACGTGTAGTTCAACAACATTTCCATCAACAGCGTGTTTTCAGAATTTTCCGCTTTTAGGGATAAGATATACGCGCCGCGTGCGCACGCATAGCCTCAGACTGCCCCTCAAGTATCCATCGCGCTCGGATCAGGGATGAGCGGAATGAAAATATGAAATTTCGGAAATCGGTTTTCGGGTTTCGGAACAAAAAAATTTTCTCGGGTTCCGGAAATCGGGCGCGAAAGGCCTGAAAATGCGCGGAAATGCGGTTTTCGAAACGCGAAAAAATTCAGGAATCATCTAGTGTTTTCTTACGTCCCAGATGACCCGATATTTTCGCATTCCGAGGCGTTTCCTGCGGTTTTCGGAATGCGGAACGCGGAATGCCAAAAATGCGCTAAACTGCAGGTTTCCGAACGCGAAACGCAGAACTTCGTTCATCCCTGGCGGGGATCCACAGTGTACGGCTCGTTTTTAGACTCGTAACACTTTCAGGGATAAGATATCCGCGCCGCATGCGCACACATAGCCTCAGCCCGCCCCTCACATGCCTATTGCGCTGGGATTGACTGTATATGGGCCAGTTGTATCCCCCCGAACACCCCAGCCGAATGTTTTTTGTTGTGCAGTTCACGTGAAGTTCAACAACATTTCCATCAACAGCATGTTTTCAGAATTTTCCGCTTCTAGGGATAAGATATACGCGCCGCGTGCGCACGCATAGCCTCAGACTGCCCCTCAAGTATCCATCGCGCTCGGATCAGGGATGAGCGGAATGAAAATATGAAATTTCGGAGATCGGTTTTCGGGTTTCGGAACAAAAAAATTTTCTTGGGTTCCGGAAATCGGGCGCGAAAGGCCTGAAAATGCGCGGAAATGCGGTTTTCGAAACGCGAAAAAATTCAGGAATCATCTAGTGTATTCTTACGTCCCAGATGACCCGATATTTTCGCATTCCGAGGCGTTTTCTGCGGTTCTCGGAATGCGGAACGCGGAATGCCAAAAATGCGCTAAACTGCAGGTTTCCGAACGCGAAACGCAGAACTTTGTTCATCCCTGGCGGGGATCCACAGTGTACGGCTCGTTTTTAGACTCGTAACACTTTCAGGGATAAGATATCCGCGCCGCATGCGCACACATAGCCTCAGCCCGCCCCTCACATACCTATTGCGCTGGGATTGACTGTATATGGGCCAGTTGTGTCCCCCCAAACAGCCCAGCCCAATGTTTTTTGTTGTGCAGTTCACGTGAAGTTCTACAAACTTTCCCAGAAAAACGGCGGCGCTTACTCCGCTTGCGATAACGGCAAATGACGGGACGGCGAGTGAATGATAGCGAATCTCATGTAAATACGGAGTGTAGCACTCAATTTTTCTCCATAAGTCCAACGCAAAAATCAACCCTGACCAACCTCCTTGGGAGCGGCCGCAGCCACATATTCCTTGAAAATCTCATGCGCCCGTTGAATCGTCGCCTTTTTGCCTTCCTTCATCTTTTTGAACTCCTCACATTCGAGCCAGAAATCCACATTCTCATCGGAAAACTCCTTCTTCAGAAACTCACGGAATAGGGTGCATCCATCTGTAATGGGGCAAATTACAAACTCTAAAAAACGACGACACGCGCATGAAACTCGTCAGCAGCGAAAAGTGCAGATAACTTAGCAGAGCGAAGCGCACGCGTTCACTCACATTTATGATTCAGCAACGACTCGAAACTTTTGCTCCATTGTCGGACTTCTTCACGACTCGGATACAGAGATGACGTTGACAAGGCAACGTCCAGCTTACTCCGGATCAGGCTAATCGTCTTCGAAATCGGACCACTAAAATCGCAAAATTCAGAACTCGAACCAGCTTTCTAGGAAGGAAAAAAAACAATTTTTCATAGATTCACCCGTTTCAAAAAAAAATTCAATTTCAGATAAAATAATTTTCGAATATCCAATTTTTCCATCTAAATACGGAATATATTAAATATATTAAATATCTATATATGAATATATTAAATAATATATTAAATACGGAAATACGGATATGTAAACGTTCAACTTATTCAGCTCAAGTATTATCCCCGCAGACACCTTGGAAACCGCTACATCCGCGAAACACATGTCTGTAACCCCGAAACCTCTTCCTATCCACATCTAGCGCTTTGAGCGCTTCGCCGGTGCAGATGCTATTAAACGTCGATTCATATCCTACCTCTATTTTAGTCTCGAACACCCCGTCCCCGTTTAGTACACAACCGAAAGCGTTCAAGAATAATAAAAATCGCTTTCGGGGTGACAGCCGGGTATTTCGCGGCAAAACAGATAATAAAACAATTAATGAGCACATATAGGCTCTAAAACCGCGAAATTCTCATGGTTTCTACGCGTGCCGGTGCGGAGCGGAGGTTAGAGACAGTGGGAGAGAGCGTTGACAGATGGGGGGGGGGCAGAAACGCGCGCGCCGCTCGCGCCATAGGACGTGAGAATCGCGACGTTCTACAGAGGATATCTTGTGGAAAAAAAAACTATGAAAATCGAATGCTTTCGTGAAACGTTTCGTTTTTTTTCTGTCCAGCATGAATTAATGTTAACTAATTATGTGTAGGGGTAGATAGAGGTACGGGGCGGAGTTTATCTCTCCTCCGACCAATCAACAACGTCTAAAGGGGCGGAGATTAATAATCCCACCCGTACTCCTATCAACCTCTGTACCATTGAAAAATCCGAATTTCTTTTTCCTTTCATTCTTTCTTTTTTGTTTCGCAGCACATCCATTCTGCCCTATCATCGATTTCTGGCATGTTTTTGCAAGGCAGACAAATAAATAATTACATAAATATACGAAATCAATTGTTAGATATAGAAAATTTTCAGTAATTGTTTTCAGTTGATGGGACAATTTTTGGTTTGTCATTAGTAAATTGGGTCAGAACAAAAAAATCTGCAATTTCAACACCTCTAAAAAGTATAATTCAATTTGGAATAAAAATATTTTTTGCACCGATTCGAAAAAAAAACGATTGTAGTTTTGGAAACAAATCAACCCGAAAAAAACCTCGAGCCTCGAATTTTTTTCTCTATTCCCAGCCAACACTCGAATTTTAGAAAAACAAATTCTATAAGAAAAGGGGAAAAAATTATTCACCACACGAAAACCTATGAAACTTTAGCCAATTAAAGGCAGTGTTCACGATGAGAATTGTTTTTCTGTTTCCCCGCCATTCTTGAAAACGGCCCCATGCTAATTCCAATGATGTCTCTGAAATCATACAAGACCTTCTGGGAACGGAGTTATGGTCCCTTAAAGATGGAGCTAGGGACGCATGGTGGACGAGTTGTCCGAGGCTTGTAACTTCCGTCTTTTGCAGCCAATCTATGCGAGCTGACCTGAGTAAAGAGAGAAGTTGAGAATGAAGGGAGGAACGGGGCTAATGATTGGGAATCATCGCTCATCTCACGATGTCGAGCATTCATTTGTTCACGTCGGTGGGCGTGTGATGCGCTTTTGAGGTTTGCCTTGCGCTCGAAATGGCAACTTCGGGCTCTTTTGGAGTTTTTCCTGGCTCGTTTTCATGCGTTCTTTCGACGTCAACGTTACAGTGTGCCCATCCACTACCCATTCCTAGTGGAAACTGAAACACATTTTTTTATCGTGAACACTGCCTTTAAAGTCAAAATACAATTTTTCCCAGAATGTAACCCGACTCACTCGTGATATATTTTAACCGCAGCGCGAGCGGCCGCGTTGCGCGCTCAAGGCAGAGCCCAAACTAATTTTCCTAATCTGGTCCACGACTTTTCTTCTGTTGTTTATATTTATTCTAGTCAGGCATTCAGTCCGATAGATCACATAATTTCAAAATAAAAACTAAAAGGTCGTCGGAAAGAGTAGAAAAAATCATATGTGATCTGCTCCAAGCACGCAGCGCGAACGCCCGCGCTGCATCACCCGAATCACTCTCTAGAGGAAAGACTGTATGTGCAAATATACAGCAAACTCTTCTTACTTAGGCAACTTCCATATCAAACAGAAAAGATAAAACTAAACAAGGCAATTTTTCGGGTAAATTTTCAAGTTAAAAATTATCGATTTCTCTCTTATTTCGGGATTTCTAACGCTTGAATACGGAACTGTGCCAAATAACGAAAAAAATACTGATCTTAACTTAATATTCATTTATTTATTAACATTTTTCTACATTTTTTTATATTCTACTTTTCGTATATTATTTTTCTACTTTTTGCACATTTGAAATAGGCCAAAATAGAATTTATAAGTCAAAATTCGAATTTTTGCCTATTTTAAACATACAAAAAATAGAGAAAAAAAACAGAATAATGAAAAAGAAATTTTTGCACGACTCCTTTCAGACCTGTGAGGATGCTCATCTAAATCATCATGATGTACATGAATCGATGTAGCAATATCCATCATAATATGGTAGACAACAGTGAACATCAATCGGGACAGAAAATACTGGTCAAGGGGGTGCGGGTCGGGCCGTCCGCCATATCAGCTGAAGCGGCGAAAGTCCACAAATTATCTCCGACCAACCCGTGAAGAAGGAAGAAGAAGCACACAACTCAACCTACAGCTTCTCACAGACCATCATAAAACAGAACATTTTTAGGGAAAAAAAAGCAATTCACCGTTTGTGGTCGAAAAACAACACCAAAGTACGCGAGTGGAGGCTAACTGGAGAACTGAGCACGACCGATGTGGACAGCATTATCAGGTGTTCTGATTTCTGACGTGCGATTCTCAATCCTAACCCTCCAGAATTGTCCCCACAGGCGAATGAGACCCACACAATATAATGTGTCAGAAACGCCCGATTAGATACCATACGATGACCTCACGGCAATATTATACAACTGCTATACTCTATGTACTAATTAGTAGCACCTCACCCAAACGAGTCCAACTCAAACGAACGAGTTGGTAGCAGCAACGCTGCCATCGCCTCAGGGGAACACGATGGCTACTACGTAGATCGACACAACACATGCATGTCGGCCGGCGTCAGTTGGCCCCTCATTCAGCAGCTAGTTGTTTTTGTTATTATGCTCACTCATCATTCCACATACTCTACACATCCACTATAGCACACCGCGGTCAGAAAAAAAACTCAAAAAAAAATCAATTAAAAGGGCACAGCGCGGGAAAACTACGCGCATGTATCGATTTTTGGCTCAACCAATGGTGTTCCGAAAAATGGTTTCGGATTCGGCTCAAAACTTTTTCCTAGGGTTATTCGGGGCCCTGAACACGAAATTCAGATCCATTTGTCGATTTTCGGAAAATTTTGACAAGTTCGGCATAAGGACTCTCACCGATGAAAATTTACAGGAAAAAATGCGACTTTTGATGATTTCGAAAAAGCAATGATAGATTTGCTTCGGAACTTTCCAGTGAAAGTCAATTGGAATCCTCAACTTCTCGAATCTTGGGTCTACTCATCGATTTTTGATAGATTACGGTACGTCACGGTGGGTATAAGGTAGTTGAAAACACGTTTCAGATTTAACTCCAAACCTCTCTGTGGAGGTTTTCTGGGCAGCTGAACACGAAGTTGAGGTCAATTTATTGATTTTTGAAATCCTCAGGCAGGTTACCTCCTCATAATATCAAGAAGCAGACCTCAGATTCGTGTTCAGGACCCCTAAATAACCCCCTGGGAGGAATTAGGAGCCAAATCGGAAACAGTCCTTTTCTTTCTGAACACCCTGAGAATTGCCCTCCTTTACCAACTGAGCAAATTTCTGAACAAGTTACCCGAGACTTCAACGCAAGTTGCGTGCTGATTTCCCGAAATTTACTTCAAATTTACAAGTAACCCCACACAACTTACATGTGCGATAAAATAACACAATCAAGGCACACACACACACACACACAACTAATTTATGTCACCTGTAAGCCAAATCACACCCTGCAACATGCTTGCTATGCTGACGGTCAAATAACTCCAGTACCAGAAAACAAGTTACTTGTAACATATCTAAGCCTATGTAAATTACACGCGACCTATCTCAGTCCATTTAAGTTACCTGTAACATATCGACGGAATGTCGCGTACAACGCGTCTCCGATATGTAGCATGTAACTTACATGACCCAGAATAAGTTGCGAGCAACTATATTCGACCAAGATATGTTACAAGTAACTTGTTTTGAGCAGTTTTAAAGCTAGCACAAATTGACGGACGGAGGTTACAAGGTATGTAAACGACGCCCTACCTGCGTAAAAATTAGGAGAGGCGTCGCTGTCGCTTCAGTTACCCAAGTTTCAGGTACCGGGCCCCGCACATGCAGAGAAGGCCACGCAGTCAGAAAAATGAAAACAGGTTACTTGTAACATAAAGGGTCGAAAACAGGTTACTTGTAACATATCTAAGACGATGTAAGTTGCTTGCGACTTATCTCAGGTCATTTAAGTTACATGCAACATATCGACGGGATACCGTGTGCAGTGCACCTCCGATATGTCACATGTAACTTAAACGGCCCAATATAAATCGCGAGTAACTTAAATACGCTGAGAAAGCACGCCCAAGGAGTGTATACGACGCAATCTCGGTGTTAGGTTTGGTACAGGCGTTGCTGACAGTTCAATTACCCAAGTTTGAGATACTCGGCCCCGAACTAACGTGCAAGACCCTTGCACAGCGTTTTCCGCTCAGCGTGCGGTCGGGAGCGCGTGCGGACGCGTTTTTTGCGTTGCGTGTCTTCTGTGTCGTTTGATGACCACCCATGGCGGACGTACAAACGTAAGTTACATGCAATATAAGTGGAACTCACATGTAATATGAATTTAAGTTACATGCAATATAAATGTAAGTTACTTGAGACGTTCAAGTAAGTTACATTTATATTACGAGTAACTTGTTTTCATTTTTCTGAGCAAAGCGTTTTCCGATTTACGTGTCGTCTGGGCCACGTGTGGACGCGTTGTTGTCTGCATTGAGTTATGACAACTCAAGGTCTCAGAAAAATCAAAACAAGTTACTAGTAATTCAAATATAACTTAGTTGAATGTCTCAAGTAACCCTACGTTTATATTACATGTAACACACATTAATATTACATGTAACTTAAATTTATATTGCATGTAAGTTACACTTATGTTACATGTAACCTACATTTATATTTTCACTATTGGTGGGGCCAACACGTGACGCAGACGACACGCGACGCAGAGAGCGCGTCCCAGACCACACACTACGCAAAAAAATGCTGTGCGGGGCCTTCCCTGCTGGTGTGGGGTCAAGTACCTCAAACTTGGGTAATTGAACCAACAGCGACGCCAGTCGTAAGCCTGACCCCGTGAGTGCGTCGTACATCCCCCTTGGAAATATCTTTTTGGCCGATTTAAGTTACTTAAGACTTATATTGTGCCATTCAACTTACATGTAACATATCGGAGGCGCACTGCACGCAGTATCCCCTCAGAATTCGAAAGCAAGTTACTCGTAATATATATGTAAGCTGATGTAAGTTACAAGCGACTTATCCCAGGTCATTAAAGTTACATGCAACATATCCACTGTAAACAGCGTGAGTCGCAAGAGAATTTCATGGGCTTAGATATGTTACATGTAACTTGTTTTTGGGCTTTTATGTTACAAGAAACTTGTTTTCATTTTTCTGAGCATAGCGTTTTCCGCTTTGAGGGGTCCGCAGAGTTCAAGTCGCGGCGTTGCTCGCAGCGACGAACAGCACTGGGTGATGTAATATCGATTACATTCGGCGACGATGGCGACCGACGCGGCATGAAGGGCGACGAGGGGGCACCGCAGAGTGAACTGATGCAGCGACGGCCCTACATCACTGCCAGCGAGCGGCAACCGACGTCGCGACAATAGTGTTTCGAAACATTTTTGTCGCCGCGTCCAGGCTGACGCTCGGCGACCACTCGCCGGTCTCTGCAACTCTGCAGACCCCTTTACGTGTCAGCTGGGCAGCGTGCGGACGCGTTATCTGCTTCGCGTGTTGTCTGCATAGAGTGATGGCCACTCACGGTGAAGATATGTGTAAGTTACATGCAACATAACTGCAACCTACATGTAACATGAATTTCAGCTACATGTGATATAAATGTAAGTTACATGAGACATTCAAGTAACTTATATGTTGCATGTAACTCAAATGGCACAACAAAAGTCGCAAGAAATTTACATCGGCTTAGATATGTTACATGTAGCTTGTTTTCGGGCTTTTATGTTACAAGTAACTTGTTTTCATTTTTCTGTGTAAGTTTCATTTATATTACAAGTAACTTGTTCCGCTTTACGTGTCGGCTGAGCGGCGTGCGGACGCGTTGTCTGCGTCGTGTGTTGTCTGCATTGAGCGATGGCCGCTCATGGTGAAGATATCTGTAAGTTACATGCAACATAACTGCAACCTACATGTAACATGAATTTAAGTTACATGTGATATAAATGTAAGTTACATGAGACATTCAAATAACTTATACGTTGCATGTAACTTAAATGGCACAACAGAAGTCGCAAGAGATTTACATCGGCTTAGATATGTTACATGTATCTTGTTTTCGGGCTTTTATGTTACAAGTATCTTGTTTTCATTTTTCTGAGTAAGTTTCATTTATATTACAAGTAACTTGTTCCGCTTTACGTGTCGGCTGGGCAGCGTGCGGACGCGTTATCTGCTTCGCGTGTTGTCTGCATAGATTGATGGCCACTCACGGTGAAGATATGTGTAAGTTACATGCAACATAACTGCAACCTACATGTAACATGAATTTCAGTTACATGTGATATAAATGTATGTTACATGAGACATTCAAGTAACTTATATGTTGCATGTAACTTAAATGGCACAACAAAAGTCGGAAGAGATTTACATCGGCTTAGATATGTTACATGTAGCTTGTTTTCGGGCTTTTATGTTACAAGTAACTTGTTTTCATTTTTCTGTGTAAGTTTCATTTATATTACAAGTAACTTGTTCCGCTTTACGTGTCGGCTGAGCGGCGTGCGGACGCGTTGTCTGCGTCGTGTGTTGTCTGCATTGAGCGATGGCCGCTCATGGTGAAGATATGTGTAAGTTACATGCAACATAACTGCAACCTACATGTAACATGAATTTAAGTTACATGTGATATAAATGTAAGTTACATGAGACATTCAAGTAACTTACTGTCATATTGCATACAACTTGTTTTCATGCTTCTCAAGATAACTCCACAGTCCTTAATTCCCATGTAACTTGTTCAAAAATACCCTGAGCATTGTGTCCCGATAACCATTCTATTGCAAATCTCTGCAGTCATACCGGACAAACACCGGGTGGAATACTGACATTTGTCGGGCAAAGGCTCTATTCTCTCTCCGCGAATCGCAGCGCAGTGGATTTTTCCGTCATATTCCTATATAGCGTACACATTTCTCAAGTCAGACATGTGTCTCAGACTGGCATGAACTGTCAATGTGAATCACTAGTAAAGCATCGTTACGACATCCAGAATGGCTTTGTGATTCGTCCGTGGGTCGGGCGGACAGCCGCCGCCGCCGTCGGCCATCCACGTAAACATCCCAATGAGAGGCGATAATTGAGAACACGAACGCGCCCAATTAGTAGGCTAAAACGGCAACACAAAAAAAAACCTCCCGAAAAACACCTATTCGCTAGACACTATGTTAAGTAGGCGTCAAAGTCGACGAGATTCATATCGCATTGGATTTCACCAGTAAATCCAAATCCACCCGGCTCTATCCCGCATATAAAACGGACATATAGAGATCTAAGCGCATCCCTCATGGAAAAAAAAATTGGCATTTTTCATTCGCTCTGGAAACCACCATTTTCGATTCCGCCATTTACATGTCAATGAAACGCTTCATCAACCGCAAACAACCGCTGCTGCTCCAGCTCCAACAGAAATCACCCACGAAAATAAGGCTTGGCCCTATCATCCAACCGAATTCTGGCATCTCCTGTTACGGCCAGGCATCTTTATCCACAGCAGCCAACCACAATATTGACCCTTTTATTTCCTTTTTTCCTGACGCAATCAGGATGGCTAACCTAACATTAAAAGTACAATGGCGGATTTCTCATCCATTTACGGACAACTCGACCCCCCATGCTCATTTAATAGCAAGTCGGAATTCGATCTGGCACAGTCCAACCTTAGAACCTTTTTTCCATTCATCTGAAAGGCGGTCTCACGGTGATTCCAATAATACCTCTGGAATCGTACAAGGCCCACAGGGAACCGAGTTATGGCTCCTCGAAAATTGCTTGAAATTGAGCGGCGAAAGCATGGAGGACGAGTTGTCCGAGGCTTATAACTTCCTTCGTCTGCAATCGGTTAATGGGAGCGGGCCTAAATGAAGGAAGGCTGAGAATGAAGGGACGAACGTGGATACTGATCAAGAATCATCCCTCACCCTGCCACTGTAGCTCTCTTTAAGTCGTCTAAGGGGGCGGGGCTAAGTGGTTTCTTACTCAAGGTGTGCCAAAGTGGCTTGTTCCTCTAAATCTCCCTTATTCGGAGGAATCAAAAGCTTGCACTTGGCAAGTGTTTTAAAGGAAAGGTCCATTTCACAATTACAAAAAAAAATATCTCAGATTTGGTCCCTGACGTTGGACTGTGCCTTTAAGGAAAATGTGAGATTCTGTGGAGCTTCTTATCCAGAATCATATAAAGTTCCAGGGATTGAACAAAATCGCGTGATTTGAATAACGCCACAATAAATAGGGATAAAGGGCAACCAAAAATCTGCTCGTCGCCCCCCTATCCTCCATTACACCGGCGCAACTCCCCTCGCCCGACTGCGTGGAAAAGCCACTCATGGGAGCGAGTAGCCCCACAACTTCACCTCAATGACTCTGACCCCTACTGAAATAGCAGAGCGCGCAGCTTTTGTATAATAAAATCAATAATACACGTGATCTTATCGATTTCATTCTCAAAGTTTATTCCCAGTTATCGATTTGTAGATTATTTTCTGTATCAACCCATTTGGCCTTTTAATTGGATGAAAAATAAAGAAATGCTCCAAACATAATTTGAATAACCAGAAACATGCACAATGCTACCCGGAAACCATCGCTAAATGTTATGCCACGTCTCATTGGGTCCCATGTGGAACTAAAGTCTGCCCGAACGAGACTGTCCGCCTACGCGGTCCACGAGCGTGTTGATCAACCGTCACGAAGGCATTTTTCGGGCTTGTGAATCGATTAGCAGGAATATCAGACAAATAGTGATAAGTAACCCAGTCAGCTGTGTCCCAGTCGTGGGAAGCCTCGCTCGAAATCGCCTTCGTGCAGCCGCTTGACACGCACGCCCATCGCGTGGGCGGACACTTATTCGGACGGACTATATAAGCCTCAATAAAACATACAATAAGTATAACTTATGTATGGTTACTTAGACTAGATAAATCGTATACAAAAATTTAAATAAATGCCTCTATATTGTTTCCCTCCGTCATATTGACAAAAATGAGCCGAAATTTTGGAAAAAAACGCAACTTCCTTCCGAAAAACTCCCATTTTTTTTAAAACTTTTGGACTAAACTCCTGTCAAAGAAATGAGGCGAATTTTCAAAAAAAAAGGCACATCTTTTTTTGGAGAATTTGACAACAACTTTCAGTAAATTTGCTTCTAGGCGTTATTTAAAGACGCGTTTCCAGACGTGAAAACCACGTTAGACCTAAATAGGCGGAGTCCCAGGACCGTCATCTATCACTTTGGGATAAAATGTTATGTGACCATTGTAAAGAAAAACAATCAAAACAATTTAGATTTCTAGACACATTTTCAGGTATTATAATAAGGTATTCTCTTGAGACACTTCACTTTTTATAGTCTTCTGGAATTCGGCCACAAGTTCTCATGTAATACTTCAAATCTTTGATATTTTCACCTTCAAACATTATGATGAAGGTCCAACCCGTTGAATTTGAACTTTTCGCCGTAGGCGAGAGTGCTGGCGTGCGGTCAGCTGCCGACTAAATAAAGTCAACGGTGGATAAGCTCACACCAGAAGCAGTATGTCCTCCAGACGACTGTAGATAAGAAGACCGACCACATAGAATAACAATACTATACTCACGGACTGGGAGCTGACGACGACGACGATGACGGACAGTCACCTTCACGTACGGACGACCACTTCTGGAATCGTCGCGTATGCGAATTCGTTAGCAGAGGCACGCTGACCTTGCGTCGCACGTCCATGGCTGGTCTGGACGACATTGTTGACGTCGTCACGATAGTCATCAGAAGAGCCGACGACGGTATATTGACGATGATTAGACGATGGCAACGACGTACACGTGGAGCATGACAGATGGGGGGCGATACGAGTTGCTAAGCGCGATCTCTAATGCGTCAACTTCGCCCCGCCCACCGCCCGAGGGCCATCCCACAATTGGAATGGATGAGGTTGGAACGCCATAGTCCATTACCTGCCATTAGGGTTCCAGTACGGAATTGATGAATTACACTAAACTGCCGAACAAAAAACGCCTGTAGCATCCTCCACCAGCTGGGGACACCCGCGGGCAGCCCTCGTTCATTTCCCAATACCTTCACCATGTCACCCCATAAAGAATTCATGTTTTTGTCATTGTATGTGTCATACAAGACTTCTTGCGCAATTTTTTCCCGTTTCACTAAACTTTCGACCTTACAAAATTCTTCGATTTTCTAATAGGTTGAGAAATCGGCTTTTTTGAGACACTAAATTTTTGACTCTGAAATTCTTCAGGAATTGAGTTTTTTTTCAAACATTCGATTCTCAACCTATTCGAATTCGATATCCGAAAAGTATACAAAAAATGGATTGCAGATATAAAAGCGAATCGTGCGAGATTTTTTGTAGTCGCATGCCCTATCAGGAATGAGCGGAAGAACATTTTCAAGATTCGGAAATCGGTTTCCGGGTTTCAGTTCGAAATTTTTTTCCGGTTTTCGGAAGTCAGGTGCGAAACTCCCTTATGGCGCAGAAATGCGGTTTTCGGAACGCGAAACGCGTATGTTTTGTAAAATTATTGATTAGCTGCCCCTGCCTCAATAGACCCGATATTTCCGCGTTCCGCAGCGCTTCGTGCGGCTTCCGAAAACGGAACCCGCAAGGCCAAAAAAAAGCGAAACTGCGGGTTTCGGAACGCGAAATTTGGAATTCCGCTAATCCCTTGTATCCCAACGCAAACAAAAGTTTCAAAAAATGATCTGCTGAATGTCGTGGGGGAGACGAAAAAAAACCGATTTGAACTTCGCTAAATTTTCTTAATGCACTTGGGTAGATCAGAAACGACAAAAAAAATGGTAAAAGAAACGCGGTAATAAAAACACTAGATCAGCTATTTTAAGGCTGTATAATAACTTTAGGACACAAAAATATATATTCAAAGTCGCTCAACAGATAAAAACTATATGAAATTTAACAAGGGGATATACAACGGGTACTCAAGAATTTCTGATGAAGTTACAAGCGAATTAACGATTCAAAACATGTTACCTGCTACTTATTTTCATAACTTCAAGTTACATGTGACCTTCAGAAAAGTAAGCACAGTACCTTCAAAAGTACGGTGCGAGTTGACTTACACGTGACATAAAATACTGGCGGGTAACTTAAATGTGTTATTTTATCGCACATGTAACATACTCCGGGGTGGGCTGATTTCTAGGGAGGTATACGACGCACTGTCGAGGTAGAATCAGGAGGTCGATAGCGTCGTCGGTTCAATTACTCAAGTTTGAGGTACTTCGCCCCGCACACCGGCCGGAGACACCGCCTAGCCGCTGGCGCCCCCGGCATGCTCGGCGAGCATGCCACGTGTCGGTGTACTGAACGCGTCGCGTGTCGGCCGCGTCGCGTGTGGTGTCAGGTATCATGTAATAACGGGGCAAGTTACTCGCAATGTTGTGTTTTATTAGAGCAATGACCAAGTTACACATAACATCGCATCAAGTTACTTGTGAACTTAAAGCAAGTTGCGTGAAGCCATCATGCAACTTGCGTTAAAGTCTCAGGTAGCTTGTTCAGAAATTCCTGAGTAGGTCGCGGACAGAGTTCAGGAAGTGTGGGGGTCGGCTGGAGCGTCACAGTCTCGGCTAATCTCGGCCGCGAGCCGCACTGAACATGGTTAGGAGCCGCATGACAGTTCGGCTAATTCTGGGACAAGACCATTATCATCTCCTTCGATTATATATCGATTCGTAGATCACACAAAAAAGACGCAGCAGGGTGAGTTATGTGGAGGCGTTGTAATCTTGGTAACAATCAATAATGAGAATGAATCTATGTGTAGATCAAAACCATGGTCATGAAAGGAATTATTGAAAACTCCAAAACAGTAAAGTTCCGATACGAGAAAGTCACTCACAAGAATCTCTTCTTGTTCTCATCCTCATGATGATGTTGGACTTGCACCCGACGATTCGTCTTGTCAGCGGCACCTTTTGGCGAAAATGTGAATGAGGCGGCTCGACGAACTCCTTGGTCTTTTTTGTGCTCCTGGAAAACACACGTTTTCGTTTCAGCCAATTTTTTTTCACTAAAAATTACTAAACACATCAAAAACTTCCCACACATTTTGTTCTCGATCGAACTAATTTTTTTCAAAATAGGGCGGGAGAGTTAAGTACCCACGCGTGACGCTTCACGCACCAGCCCTCCTATTTCAGAATAGCTCATATAATATAAAATTTTGACCGAGCAAGACAAATTTTTTACAATTTCAATTTTTTTCTTTGAAATAAACAAATCGAAACACAGGATTTTCTGATGCGTGTATTTTTTTCTTTTTTTTTCTTTTTCTTATAACCAAAATAAAAACCTACCACAGGACTGGACGGACTAGTACATTTATGCACGTTGTAATTAGTGTCCGGCGACAGGAGATCTTGAGCTACCGTACGCCGACGCTCCTGCAGCGATGGAAGACAGCCATCAGACGTGTTTTCAGCTGGAAATCAATAATTGTATAATTATAAAAAATATTCAAACCTCAAAAAAATCTTTTCTAGTACGTCTATGGCCTAATAATTGGAAGTCATTATTACAAAATATTGCACTGTGCAAACAAATAGCGCGCATTTCAGAGAGAAGGCAGGCGACGAAGGTCGTCGCGGGCAGCTCAGGCCGCTGCGGCAAACTATAAAAATGCGAATAGATCGATATTTTCTCTTCTTTTTTTTTCTTGGTCTGATCTGTATCTGATCTGTATATAAACAAGAAACTTTCTCAAATAAAAAAGGAAAAAAAATGTGTGTAACTGAAATCTTAAAAAGTTAGAATTAGAAAATTCAAAAAAAAAGCTTTTTTTCAGCACTCGTGATAAGGATTTTTTCAACTTGAAAACTCCGTTTATACACCGCTGCAGCGACGCTCGCACGCACCTTTGGTTTCAGTGTTAAAGTGACGAGAATAGCTTCTGCGTTAGCAATGAGCAGATTATCTCGAAAGAAAAATCCGGAAATCGGAAGACCGAAAATATTGAAACCCGGAAATTTTCCGAAACAACTAACCACTGAACCATATTAATTAAAAATGGATAAAACGCAATCTCCTATTGAAAATAAGCTATCTTCATGGTCCGATCGCAGAGCCTAGATCACACCTTCCGTGGCCAACAATATGAAGCATATCGATCGAAATCGATACGACCCTCGCCGTTGAAGTCCGCCGTTAAGCGCCGCTGCAGCATCAGAGTTGTTTATACTTCCGCTGCCGAGCGGCGCGGCGAAGTCTGATTCTATAAGGGGTCGTTTATACTTTTGCCGCCGAGCGGCACGGCGAAGTGCAATCCTACAATATCGATAGTGCCGCGCCGCGTGATCAATATTCTAGAAGTGCACTTCGCCGCGCCTCTCGGCGGCGGAAGTATAATTGATCCCTAAGAGGCCGAACAGACTCTCGCCGCTAAAAAGCGCGGTAGCATGCAATGGAGAGGAATCGATCGTGCGGCGCCGCATGATCGATACTCCTCAATCGCATGCTGCCGCGCCTTTCAGCGGCGGGAGTCTATTCGACCTCTTATATCGATCCCGCATCGCGGCACGATCACTACTATAGAATCGCACTTCGCCGCGCCGCTAAGCGATGGAAGTGTAAACGACCCTTTAGTTGAGGGGCGTTGATCTCCCGACGACACCAATCAATATTCCTTCCCTGCCTTCTTGGCGTGCCTTGCCGCTGTGAAATCAAACCAGACCAGCTGTCGCGCATCGCGTCAAGTATAAACAAAGTTTATTCTGTATTTAATGGGCGGGCGCTGCGAACGCCATTGGAACCCGACTCGTTTAACAACACCTAGATACTCTCAACCATTTTTTTCGCAACTTAGTCAAATCTTCGGAAGATATTGTATCGATTTAATCGATCTTTTGGTTTCCTAGAGAAAAAACGTCGAAATTTGTTTTTTTAATCAAAACTGAGAAGACAATACAAAACAGCCTAATAAAAAGCTATATGTAACTGCACTACAATTATCGATAACCTATTGTCCCCTTTTTTGTACTAGTGCCTACAGGAATGTTTCATGAGATATGGCACGTTTCATTGCCTTGAGCACTCGATCGATAATCACTAGTTTCTTGCTTCCGCGCGCGCCATGTAGAAGCGTTGCGGCTTTCTACAAGAATGGCACAAACGATACGAAATTTTCAACGAAAATTTAAAAAAAAGTCCTTCACATACAAAGATAGTCAGAGTCGTTCTCGTCGACCTCACACACGCATCCGAGTGAGCTGTGAATTGAACGTGGCGTGGTGGATTCTGGAGCCGATGTGCCAGAAATGTTGGACGACACCCGAAGCCGCCATGGCTCCGACACAACCGCGGCCACTTCCATTTGGCGCCAAACGGATTTAGGTCCAATCGATAAAAAAAATACGCGCGTTCAGAGCACGACAGCAGAATGAATATGTAGCACCTGACGACACTGAGTATTTCCAATCAGGAATCAGAAGGGTGAGGTGGTGGGTGTGTCGTCGCCCTTCTGAAGTGTGTCTGTTATCAATGTCCCCGGGGGGTGACGTTACGGTTAGAATTACAAACACCACATCATGTCGAAAGGCGCTTATCAGAAGGACGTGCAAAGCAAAGACTGACGACGACAAAGTCCACTACCAAGATACTGACGAATTATTGAAAATTAATAGAAAAAAATCTCAAAAAAATAGGACAATTTCAAGAAAATCGATACATCACCGCGGCAGCTCCAGCTTTTTATCAATGAGGAGGATTCCAATGGGGACGAATCGACGCCTAGAAACGTGAAGATCGTCAACTAATGCCAGATAATCCAGGCAATCAACCGGGGCGCGGAGGAGACAGGAAGCCATGCCGATAACAACACCTATGATGACCAGAAAACCACCTCGCCATGAAGATGAATTCACCAATAAAACCCATAAATCGCCACGACATCCACAGAAAAAAGACGGCGCTCCAAAAACGAATTCACCATAGAAATGCCATATCTTAGTTCCAAGTTAAACTCTGTTGCAGCTACGGACGCAGCGGCAAATAAATCGCACTGAAAATCAACCTCAAAAACGCTCTGTATCTAACTTCTGTCGCCGCAGCGATTTCAAATAGTTTTTTTTTACCTGAGTTATACTTCGTCGCAGCAGCAGACGCAGCGGCAAAAAGCTACCACAAAACAAACTAACAGAGGTTTCCTTTGAAAGCGACACTTCTACAACGATTTATAAAGTCTTTTCTACCGTTGTTATGCTTCGTCGCAGCCGCAGACGCAGCGAGAGTATTCTACAGTAGATTCAATTGTATCAAACCTGTTTTTATCGCATTCCCAAAAACTGAGAGAAATTCAAGCAATTTTGTCCTATTTATACTCAGTCGCCGTCTCAGACACAGCCGTTAAGTGTGGCTAAGAGTAAAAATACTAAAAAAATTGTATACCGAATTTCCGCAGTAACAGCGAGTTATAATAGCGTTTTTGGTCTTTAATGCACTTCGTCGCAGCAGCAGACGCAGCGGCAAAGTGCTACTACGAAGAAAACTGACCAAAGTCTATTCTAAATTAGAAACCCCCACAACGATTTAATGTTTTTCTATGAGTAATATACTTCGTCGCAGCCGCAGCAAAAGTATTCTTTAAAAAGTTTAACTGTATCGAACCAATTTGTATCGCATTCCCGATACTGCGAGAAATTTCAGCTTTTTCGTCCAGGGCATACTCCGTCGCAGTTGCAGAGTGCAACCGCCACACTGTTTCGATCGAAAGTCCGTCGTCACCCCTATTTCTAAAAATTTCCTTGGGGTTACCCTTCGTCGCAGCGGCAAAATATTACCTCAAGTTTAGCTGCCACAGGTCTTGTACCGAAATCCCAACAGCGCGAATAATCTTGTATTTTTGTCCATATTAGACTCCACCGCAGCCGCAGACAGCGGTTAAACGCGACTAATTGTGAGGGTAAAAATGTCAAAAGTTCTGAATACCAAACTTGTCGTAGCAGGAAGCTATAATAACGTTTTTGGTCAGAGTTATACTTCGTCGCAGCATCAGACGCAGCGGTGAAGTGCTACTACAGAACAATCTAACAGAGGTCTTCTTTGGAAGCGACACTTCCACAAAGATTCATAAAATCTTTTCTACCATTATTATACTTAGTCGCAGCCGCAGACGCAGCGAGGATATTCTACAATAGGTTCAACTGTATCAAGCCACTTTGTTGAGCATTCCCGCCACTGTGATGATTTCAAGGACTTTTGTCCAAAGTATACTCCGTCGCAGTAGCAGACGCAGCGGCAAAACATTACCTCAAGTTTAGCTGCCACAGGTCTTGTATCGAATTACCAACATCGCGAGAAAACTCAGTATTTTTGTCCAAGTTATACTTCATCACAGACGCAGATGCAGTTGTTAAGTGCAACTAAAAGTAGAATTTCCAAAAGTTCCGTAGACCAAAATCCGCCTTAGCAGAGAGCCAGTTATAATAGCGTTTTTGGCCTGGGTTATACTTCGTCGCAGCAGCAGCAGACACAGTGGCAAGGTGCTATTACAATGCAAACTGACAGAAGCCCCCTTTAATGTGACGTTTCCAGAAATACTCACAGTGAATGTTTTTTCGACCAAAGTTATACTTTGCCGCAGCGTGAGTATTCCACAAAAAGTTCATCTGTATCGAGCCCCTCTGCAATCCTAGTTTTTCTTCCGTTACACTTCGTCGTATTCGCAGACGCAGCGACTGAATGCTAATACCAGTATAACTGCCACAAGCTTATTATCAAACTTCAAATATCGCAGCGATTTGTGATGCCTTTTTTGCTTGAGTTATGACTGTCGCAGCGGTCAAACACTGCCAGAAGTTTAAGTGCCACAAATCTTGTATTGAATTCCCACTGATGCGGGGTAACCTTTTATTTTTCGTTCAAATTATACTTCGTCGCAGTCGCGCGTTGAATGAAACTTGCGTCGCAGCGACCAATGTCAATGTTTTCCGTAGCTATACTTCGTCGTAGCGGCTGGATACTTCCACAATTTTGACTGCCACGGGTCTTGTATTAAATTTCCACCACTACGAGAAAATCTTGCATTTCTCGTTCGAGTTATACTCCGTCGAAGTCACGTGTTGAATGTCGCCGCAACAAGTTTTAAATTCGCAATATTTTCTGATGTTATACTTCGTCGCAACGGTAAAAATTCAGTTTCAACTGCCACAAGGTTCGCATCAATTCTCACCACTAAAAGTCTCGTACTTTTTGTCCAAGCTATACTTCGTCGCAGTCGCAGCGACACAACTGCTACAAAATTTGTATGCGGGAGGCCGCGCGTGACTGCCTCCGCCTGCAGCCACCTCGCGTGTAACGCCTTCAATCAATCCAGGTGACGTCACGAGCGAGCGCGCTGCTGCTACTATGCATCGAGACAACTACGCCGATCAATTATCCGCCGTCGTAGCAAACTCAGGTATTTTACTGAGTTATACTCCGTCGTAGAGGCAATATTCCACAACGGGTTCAATTGACATAAAGCCTTGTATCAATACCACAACAGAGCAATTATTTGTAACTAATAAGAACCTTATCTTAATTAAACCTCGTCGCAGCCATAAGCGCAGCAGCGAAGAGTTAGCGCGCGGCAAACTAAAAAAGAGTCTAGATTAAACTTCACACCGCAACAACGATCCCTAGCAGTTTTTTTGCCTCATTTATACTCTGTCGCAGTGGTGAACTGCGGTACTCACATTTTGTGGTTGGGTAACACAAATCCAACCTGTGGTTGGGTGCCGCCAGCTGCCAGAATGGTCAGAAATCGCAGCGGTATGAATGCAGCGGTATGAGTTACTGTGGTGGCGCTGCGATGAAAAAAGACACGCCGCCATTTTTCACTGCGAAACTGTATTCATACTTCCAATTTCGCAACCAGTCGCATCGGAACGCATTCGCAGGGCGATTCCGCGTTATGGTACCGGTGCGGCCGCAGCAGGGCATAATCAATAAATACTCCGGTCATAAACATGGAAATTCTAATGCAGGATTTTTCAATCGCTACAGCGCCCGATTCAGCAATTCTTCGCTGCGATTAGTCAGAAGAACAACATAAGCACACTCCAAGTGCCGTTTCAAATTGTATGACCACGCGAAATGCCCATATTGATCGACCGAACTGCGCCGCTACACGTCGCCAGCTCGCCGCAAGCACTTTGATGCCGTCAAATTTCTCAAACTCCTAATCCAAATCTGATATATTTTTCATTCAAAAATTATTTCTGAAGTTAAACCAACTTGTCGTGGTAATGTCTGG
Organism: Aplectana chamaeleonis; assembly: GCA_029168955.1. NCBI lineage: Eukaryota > Metazoa > Nematoda > Chromadorea > Rhabditida > Cosmocercidae > Aplectana > Aplectana chamaeleonis. The sequence continues at coordinate 171,649 of JAPDOI010000561.1, forward strand.
AAGGGTAGCTCGATGTGCTCCCCTTCCCAGCATGAAGTAGTCAGCGACGGCGATTAATTCTGATGACGTTCGCGAATTATGGCGTATGCGCACTTCTCGCTCAATATTTTTCCCTGCAAAGAATTTAATTAGGAGCATTACTACATTAAGATATTTCCTACGGTTCATACCCGAATCATCGATTTTGAGCCATGGCATACTTGATCGCATCGACCTTAGCGGCATCTGAAATGGGAAAAATTACTTTGCACACTTGTGTTATGAACGTTGTGTATCAAATTGATTTCGAATATGGAATAATTCGTCAATTTCCTGATTGGATGAAAAAAACGATACTGAATTTGCTAGGACAATATTCCAAAATTTGATATTTCGGCTCCGCCAATCAACCCAATTTTTTTTTTCAAAAATTCCCTTGAATGAACCGGGTGATGGCCGCAAGGTGTCAAAACCGCGGAAAGAGGGGAGAATGAACGAAAGGCTGTGATTGGCGCGATCCGGCGTATCCTCCAATCACAGCCCTTCGCTCCTCCCCCGCCTTTTGCGCAGTTTGGACACATTACGACCACTACCCGAAGAGGCAGGGGTTTTTTTTGACTCTCTGCATGTGTCGCAGATATGAATGACCATCAAAATTTTAACAGCTCTCCAATGATTATTGAACGCTGCTTTCCTTTTCTTAAGTGACGTGCCTGAAGGAAAATAATTGATTCAATTTCTCATGAAATTTAACTGTTGAACTGAAACAAAAAAAGATCCATTATCAATGTAGAGGACAAATAGAATAAAAATTTAGAAAAATACAAACAAAAAAATACAAATAAAAATAGGAAAGGTTGCCTTTAGAAATCCGAAATTAGATGACCAAAGACAAAAAAATATTATATATTTGCAGTTATGATAGAATTGGCTTTTGAAAATTTTTAAAAATAGTATAAACATAAAATTTAACTCATACTTTCATCTCATAGAAACCCTGATTGATTTTATAACAAGATTGACTGACTAGTTTTTGAAAAAAAAATATTTTACCTATAAACATAAGTGTGGAAAAATATGCAAAAATTACCATGTAAAAATCGCAAAAAATGAAAAATAGAAGTGTATATATAATAAAACTGTTAAGAGATTGAATTGGGAAAATCAGCATTTACAGATCTTAAAGAAATCTGAGCACAGAATTTTTTGAAATACGGAACTCTCTGATCGACCTTTCAGATCTACTGCAATAAAAATTTTCCTTGAAAAATCTTGAGCATATTGGAGCAGCTAGAAAAAAGATTTTAAAAACCTCTACCAAAGCAAAACTCATATTTATTCTTTGCCTAATGGAAAAATCTAGATTCACTCACTCCAAACACTCAATAATCGATTTTTTCATAGTACTGTTTCAACTCTCCTGAATTTAACAACTACTAAAAAATTTTTCGAAAAATTCTCTCTCCGTTCATCAATGAACAAAGTTATTCATTTGGAAAATTCGGTTTGCGAAAAATATAGTAATGCTATTTGGGATGCTAACACAACTGAAAGGTCCATTTATCGATTTTCTATACATTACGACATGTTACGGTGGGTATACGGTAATTCCGTTAATGTCTCAGATTTTGCTCAAAACAGGGTAATTCGGGGTGCTGAACGCGAATTTGAAGTCCACTTGTTGAATTTAAATTTTTTAGAGAATTTCGGGGCGAGTAAAAGACTTTATACTTACCGTAATCTACAGTAAACCCCAGAATGACGACAAACGAACGCTAGTATAATAAGGCAAATTAAATTCGAAAAATTTTACATATAAATCACAGTAAAAAATAATACTGGATTCTTTTTTGGATAATTCAAGGTGGAATTTCTTTATTAAATCCAACAGTAAAACAACGAAAAATTTTTTAGCATATGAAAAATGAAAACAAAAATTCAGAAATAAAATAAAATATTTTTCAGTATAAGGAAAAAACCAAAAGCATTTCCCTAGACCATCAGCACGAGACATGAAAACAGATTTCAATCTCATCGAGGTATGACATGATAGGGGGGCGATAATTAGCAGCATGAGCAGATAGAAGCAGGAGCTGGCTCAGTCAGTCTCACAACTGAAACCCAATCTCTTCACCTAGAAGACAGCTGAAAAATACGTCAACCACCTGTTGAGATGGGTTTTAAACCAAAATTCTACACATGACATATGTTCGGATCGATATCCAGTTCACAAATATGGGTCAACATGAATTTATGGGGGGGGGTCAAAAAACAGGGACACACCCGGGATAGCTAGCCGCCGCCGCAGCCGCTGCGAACGCAACGGGGGCAGGGTTTAGGCTTAGCCTTACAGTTACGTAACGTCTGCTGAGCTGACAACAGCAGCCAGCAAGCAAGCATACTTAGACCAAATTTGAATGACTCAAAAGTTGAAATTCCCGGATAATTTCGAAAAAAAATCCGAAAATGTAAAAGTATAGTACGCAGACGCAAGGGCAGCTGCGCCTCCGCTGCGAACGGACAAGTAAATAAAGCAAAACAACATGACCACCGGCGCCCGGAGGACGGCCACATATGTCCCTACCGATTAAGAAATAGTCTCTTAATTGAATAATTCAAGCTGTTGCGATTTATGTGCAGGAAGACAACATGCATACACGAAAATATTGTTCCTCAGTGGCACATTTGCCACTTCAAGCTGAATAAACAAAGCCGCAAGATTAGAATGTTGTGACGAAAAACACTTCCTCATGCTCTCCTCGTCTGGAAACTCTTGCGCAGAAAAAATTACAAATTTTATCTCAAAAAAAAAACACGGACAAAACGTTTTAGGGTCTGTACGAACAAGACTGTCCGCCCACGCGGTCAGCGTGCGTATCGAGACATTTGTTTGTGCATCTGTGAATCGATTGGTAGTAATACTAGACGAATAGTAAGAAAATCCCAGCCAGAAGTCTGCAGCCGCGAGAAGGTTCACCCGCAAAATGCCTTCTCGACGACCGCTCGACACGCACGCTGACCGCGTAGGCGGACAGTCCCTAGTTGTTTTTGGTTTCGAGTTTGGATGCTTAGCTTAACAGAACGTCTGCAGAGCACTAAAAAAGAGGACTCAAGAATTTGAATCGTTACGTCATACGAATAACTGATCGAAACAAATCAGTTTTTCTCAAAATACTAATAAATAGAAATAATCAATTTTTCTAAATTTTTTCAGGTCTATTTCAGAATTTAAAATCATTGGGAGATTCAGATCATTCGGTTCACTCCGAAAATCAAAATGTTTGATTCTTCAACAATATTCGATAATATATTCGATATTCGAACACTCATTCTTAGAACCAATATATTATTATCATTTATTACAGATTGATCATTTGATTTCCAAACTACTGACACACGGATATATTGAAAATCTTCGATTTGTAAGAAGAACCTGGAAAACCGATTTTTTGAATACTCGCCAAGTTTTATGTAGTCGAATACATACTCAATTCATCTGAGAACTCTAATTTAACTTAATTGCATAATCGATTTCTTAAAAAAACCTTTAAATATTCGGGAACTCGAGATATCAGTTTTCCAATTTTCGGATAATTTAAAAATTTCAAATCATAAAGAAATTTGCATTTTTATCTCAGAAATAACAGATCTTTCTCATTTCCGGCCAGTTCCTGGTTTTTGAATAATCGGGGATTCCAACTATTCGAGTTTATTCGGAAAGTCGAAATATTCGATTTTTCGAATATCTGATGAAAGATTGTCTAAACAATTCTGATTACCAAGATTTTTTTTGAATATTCTTATCCATCAGAGAAAAAAAACCCGGACCGGGGAAATTGAAAAACTTTATTCGATTAAAAAAAAAACAAAAAAGGCCAAACTTGAAAAAAAAGCGTCAATGGTCCGATATTCCCAGCATAATCACTACAAAAGAAGTCAGCTGAAAACAGCGAGTTGTGGTCAGCGTAGTTCATACTTTCCGTGAGGCCGGGTCCACATCGCTGAGCGACGCGATGACATAACATTGGCGCGTCCCGTGCAGATTCACACTGAAACATGTCGTTGCGTCGCTCCGCGGTTGAAGTATAGACCCAGACTGACGCAAGACAGCGACACTGTATACCACCCGGGTGTCAATCGTTATAGATCACAACCGAAGCCGCGTCGCTTGTCGTGCCAGGTATACACTAGGACCTAGTTGTCAGCTTTGACTTCTGCCACATTCTGCATTTTTCTGCCGTTGCTCTCACAATGACTAACTCTAAAATTTCATAGTCGCATATACAGCCGGCACGGATGGCTCTGATACTTTGCATTCCTCATGGCGTGTTGGCGCAAACTCGGTGCACGTACGTTACAACATGTGTGCACTGATTTTGCGCCAACGCACCACAAGGAAAGCAAAGCATCAGTTCGATCCGTTTCGACTGTACGCATGCTCACGGTGCTCTCAGAAGTTGCCTCATGAATCGTTTATGCTCCCGCCGCCGAGAGGCGCAATGAAGTGCAATTCTATAGCATTGATCGTGTCGCGTGATCAATATAATACAACGGTACTTCGTCGCGACGCTCGGCGGCGGGAGTGTAAACGACCCTCACCTCAGAGTGATATGTTGATCGTAATCTGCAGTCGATATGCACCCAACCGACTTGCTCACATTCAACCGATTGCGGCCGATTCCCATGGATATTGATCGTCAGTCGCTATCAATAAACCGCTCCCGAGCCAAAGTCATACCTAGGTGGTCGGGAGCCGGCCGTATCGCAAGCGATAAGTGATAGCCACGTGTTTCATGCCTATCGATCGAGACACAGCCGGCCGGCTACAGCCAGCCACACTGGGCGGAGTTGTGCGCCCATTTTAGAAGCTGTAGACGAATATCGATCGGGTCTTCGTGTGAGTAAGACCACAAGTCCACAAATTATTGATGCAGCCAGCTTGCGCGACGCAAACGCGCGCGTCCGCATCACCGGCGTCACTTTGGACGAAATCGATAACATTTTAAGGCTGTTTTAAGCCTTATAGGCCCATTCTAACACCTTTGAAAGGGTGAGGTGACCGTTTCGAGTCAGTCGTTGAAAAAAAAAAGAAAGAAGAAAAAACTAATCAATAATCATCCCATACCTCAGACGGATTTGACAGGCAAGAACTTGACGTCGTCAGCGCACCATCTCCACTGAGTGTTGGGTCATTATAGTAGATTTTTCTTCTAATCTGGAAATGAGAAAAATATAAATAAAGAAAGAATTTGCCAAACAATTACAAAATATTTACCTTATCTTGTGGAAAACTCTTCCTCTCGCCTCGTTTTGGGCTCAACAAAAAGAATCCGCCTTCGTTAATCTGAAAAAACAACCGATAATTAAAATTTCAAACACTAATCAATGATTCAATCGATAAAAAACTCACGACAACTTGCTTCATTTTCCTATTTCCATCGATGTAGCGCACATCGTTCTGGAAAAAAATTTCATCAGCCAGCTGCCGCGCCCCATTGCGAATTCGCGTAGCGCGCGAAAATTTGACATTCAAACGCGCTTACCTCTTCTGCGGCTTTTCTCATCAGCCGTTTCACCGGGAATGTCATACAACCTAGCATTCGGACACGCCTAGAAACATATACTATTACTTGCATCCTAAAATAGTCAATTCTAATTGATTTTAGCGTTTAGTTAAGAATAAAACCACTTATCAGCAAAAATTTTAAGGATTTCAGAACAGTCGGATTTCAGATATTGATAATAGTTCATACAGACATTATGACTACCTTTATAGAAAAAAAGTAAAAGTAGCGAAGAGAAAATAAAGTGCGGAAATTAAAAAATCTATATTTTCAAAAATGTCACATTTGTTTAATTACACAAATTTCTTTCGCATAAAAAAACAACGCAACAGAAAGAAAATTTACAGCACCTAAAAAAAACAGAAAATCGCGAGAAATTCTTATATAGACTTCCGTTTTACTGATTTGAAGGCGAAAAAAATGAAAGATGTACTGTGCTTCTCTGGGCCGAATTCCGGTCCGCAATTGCGTCTCGACACGCTTTGCGGCCGCGCGCTTTCGAGTCGGAAGAGTTTCCAGCGCCGCAGCAGCCGATCTGTTGACTCTAGGTGGGTTTTAGAGACTGAAAACTGAACAAAATTGGCGAAAACTGTATAAAAAAGCCATATCGAGTCGGGTTTTGCGCTGGAAACTCGACTGACTCGAGCGCGTGCGGCCGCAAAGCGTGTCGAGACGCAATTGCGGACCGGATCCTAATATCAATCCACATCTCAGTGAATCCCAATATTTACCGTCATTTAACTGAATGTTTGTATGTTCTAGGATGGGGAATAAGATTTTCCTGCATTTTTTCTATCAGAAACCGCTCGCTAAATTTCAGAAATCTCGGCGGCAAGTCATAGATTGCTAGAAATATGTGTAATGAAGCCCTAGTTATACTTCAGCGTTTCGCGGGCGCTGGATTCCGCGGCAGGTCTTGCACTGGAATAAAAAATCAATTATGAAGATTCTGCGCAGGTAAGTAGAGAGGACACCCTTTGATAAATTAAAATCAAACTTCGGATTTTTTTCCCAGCAAGGCTCGATTATAATTTAAGAGGACGACAACAATATAAAACACTGCATATCATCAAACTCTGAGAGTTTTTTTTTTCGAGAAATGGCCGCTAAATAGCCGCGAAATGCCTACCTGCCGCATAATAGCCGCGAAATAGTCGCCAAATAATGCTCGCCGCGAAATAGCCAAGAAATGGCCGCTAAATAGCCGCCAAATAATTCCAGCCGCGAAATAGCCGCGATATAGCCGAGAAATAATGTTTTCCAGGTAGGCATGGTTCACATGTCAACACCTCCGTCGGTTCAATTACCCAAGTTTTAGACACTTGGACCTCGTTCAGTCCCTAGAGGCCCCGCCCGACCGCTGGCTAGCCCAGATGGTGGCTCGGCGAGAGCCGGCGACGGTTGCGTCTTGGTTACTTTTGGTCACTTCTCGTCATTTCTCGGTTATATCTCGGCTATTTCTCGGCTTCTTCTTGTCCATTTCGTGACATGGCGCAAAATAGCAGGGAAATCGCCCACCAGGAGCCGCTGCGGAGCCTGATGGGCTACTTCTCGGCTATTTCTCGACCAAAACGCTCAGAGCAAAGGCTATGAACCCGCGAAACTCTCATGGTTTCTACGCGTGCTGGTGCGGAGCGGCGGTCAGAGATAGTGAGAGAGCACATGACAGACAGAAGGAGCAGGATCGCCCGCGCCGCTCGCGCCATTATTCGTAAGAGTTACGACTTTTTACAGAGGATGTATACTGTTTATAGCGGAGTGCATAAACTCATGGTCCGCCACTGGCTCTCTACTACTGTAATCGACGCCTTCTCGGCCGACCCCTGTATACGGTTGAGTGGCGTCAGTGACCAATCGATCGATTACCGAGGTCGTCCGAGAGCGCATCAATTACGGTAGTAGAGGACCAGTGGCGGTCCATAAGTCCATCCGTCAACTCCATCATAGACAGTGTATATTCGCTGCCAAAAAAAACATTTGCTGAGCAAAAGCGGTCATTTCATATACTATCTCGTCTGTTTAGTGAACAGTTTTCAAACCATATATATACATATACTCCCTTTATACCGGAGTGCATAAACTCACGGTCCGCCACTTGCCCTCTACTACGCGCCCCCGGCCGAGCCCGTATGTACTTGAGTGGCGGCAGTGACGAATCGATCGCTTACCGGGGTCGGCCGAGAGCGCGTCGATTACAGTAGTAGAGGGCCAGTGGCGGACCATGAAATCGTCCAATCCTTATATTTCCTGCGGAAAAAACAAATTAATTTTTTCTCTGAGAGAAAGCGGTCATTACATAGACTATTTGAACTGTTCAGTGAACAATATTCAAATCCAGCTAAATTTAGACCTGTCGTCAGCTGATAATGCTGAGCTGTTATTTGGTGATAAGGCAGTCTGTCAAAAGTCATTCGAATCTATAAATGCCAGAAAGGTCATATCGAACGTACTGTTGATGGCTGTCCTGCTTCAGTTTGTAGACGCTTATAGTCAGAAGATCGCGGAAATAGTTGTCCTCATCGACGAGACTGGAATGCATCAAATCATCTTTTTTTCTGTGGATTGTAGATTCTTTTTTTCTCATTTTCCAGTTGAAACAGGAGAAAAACCACTGCAGAATTAATCTTCTCATTGAACTTTGGCAAGAAATCTTCTCGATGGCGCCACATGATAAGATTCGAAAACGCCGACACCAATTCTCGAGCGCTAATCAAAGAACGAAAATGGGATGCTGAGAGGAAATGAGTTCGAGCTCAGATTGAGATGGAGAATCAGAATCAGCTGGTCCTATTTATGTAGAAGATTTGGGAATGACGTGCACTACTGGTTACATAAGGAGAGGCAATGTCACGCTATCTTCATACATATAAATAGTTATCTGTTTTCGGACAGCCCATAAAAAAGCACTTCACGAAACGCCCATCAACACGAAGTCCTCGTTTCACTGCGAGAAGTTCAAACAAGAGGTACTGAAGGATAAGGAGAACAGGAAATCATCAGATTGCAATGTACAATTCCCACTGATTTTAAGACCAAATCGATTATAAAATTGAATAAATTTCTAATGAATTGAATACTAGATAAGGATCAATAGTGTATTCGATCCATTTGGGAATTTGAGTGTTTCTTTTTCAAGTCATCCATACCTTTAGGATTCCGATTTTTCGGAACGTTCGATTCATAAAAGATAAAAATAAAGACCCGTTGTCCTCAATCAAAAGTGTTTCGTGCCTATTATTATTATTATTATTATTATTATTATTATTATTATTATTATTATTATTATTATTATTATTATTATCATTACTATTGTTATTATTATTACTATTATTATTATTATTATTATTATTATTATTATTATTATTATATATTTTTATCGGCAAAACATTTACTTTAAGTAGGCCGTTGCGCCAATTTTCGGCGGAGCCACGACCCCCAACTCTGTTAACCAAAATTTTGTAGAGATTTCTAAATTTTTACGATTCCTTTCTCGAAATGCAAAATTGATTGAACTTTTTCAGCGACAATTTGGGTAAAATCAAACTTGTCACGATAAAAGACATTTTATTTTTTTTTCAAAGGTTTAAAATTTTTTTCCAGGGTTCCCTTGTCCTCCAAAAATTTTACGAGCGCTCTTCAATTTTTTTTTGCAAAAGAATTCGAACATTTTCACGACCCCCCGTTGCGCCGAGTCGCAACCCTGCTTATCACTGTTATACTTTGCCATCACCAACCGCTCTGCTGCTTACTCCGCCCGGACTCATCCTAGCAACCTCAGCTATATGCAAATAGATACCGGCTGGTTGATATCTTGAAAAATCAGCGCACCCTGAACCCGTCCCTTCTCTTGTAAGGTTGATGAAACGGGAACTTTTACAACCAATGCAAAAGCAAACTTTTATTATTATTATTTAATATATTATTTATTCTATTATTATATTATTATATTATTATTATTATTATTATTATTATTATTATTATTATTACTACTATCATTATTATTATTATTATTATTATTATTATTATTATTATTATTATTATTATTATTATTATTATTATTATTATTATTATTATTATCATTATTATTATTATTATTATTATTATTATTATTATTATTATTATTATTATTATTATTACCATTATTGTTATTATTATTTTTATCATTATCATTATCACTGTTATTATCATTATTATTATTATTATTATTATTATTATTATTAATATTATTATTATTATTATTATTATTATTATTATTATTATTATTATTATTATTATTATTATTATTATCATTATTATTATTATCATTACCATTATTATTATTATTATTATTATTATTATTACTATTATTATTTACATTACTACTATTATTATTATTATTATTTACATTACTACTATTATTATTATTATGATTATTATTATTATTATTATTATTATTATTATTATTATTATTATTATTATTATTATTATCATTACTACTATTATTATTATTATTATTATTATTATTATTATTATTATTATTATTATTATTATTATTATTATATATTTTTATCGGCAAAACATTTACTTTAAGTAGGCCGTTGCGCCAATTTTCGGCGGAGCCACGACCCCCAACTCTGTTAACCAAAATTTTGTAGAGATTTCTAAATTTTTTACGATTCCTTTCTCGAAATGCAAAATTGATTGAACTTTTTTCAGCGACAATTTGGGTAAAAAATCAAACTTGTCACGATAAAAGACATTTTATTTTTTTTTCAAATGTTTGGAAATTTTTTCCAGGGTTCCCTTGTCCTCCAAAAATTTTACGAGCGCTCTTCAATTTTTTTTTGCAAAAGAATTCGAACATTTTTACGACCCCCCGTTGCGCCGAGTCGCAACCCTGCTTATCACTGTTATACTTTGCCATCACCAACCGCTCTGCTGCTTACTCCGCCCGGACTCATCCTAGCAACCTCAGCTATATGCAAATAGATACCGGCTGGTTGATATCTTGAAAAATCAGCACACCCTGAACCCGTTCCTTCTCTTGTAAGGTTGATGAAACGGGAACTTTTAGAACTAATGCAAAAGGAAAACATGCCAAAACGGATGAAACTTTAAAATCACATGAATATAGCTGTTTATTGAAAAGAGGAATTTTTGTGTGAAAACGATAAAACAGGAGACTAACGGATCTGAGAAAGCGTTCACTTCGAAGCTTCACCTTTCGGATCAGGGGTGTGCGGAATTTTCTGCCCATTTTCGGCCATTTTTTTCTATGAGGTCCGTCCGTATGAGACTGTTCGCCCACGCGGTCGGCGTGCGTGTCGAGCGACAGCCGCGTAGACATTTTTTTTCGTTCTTTTCCACGGCTGCAGACAGCTGACCGGGGTATCATCCATCAATAGTCTAATAATCCTGCTGTTCAATTCATATGTCCAAACAATGCCTATGGTAGGGCCGCTGGACACGCACGCCGACCGCGTGAGCGAACAGTCTCATTCGGACCGACTTTACAACGACTTGCGAGACCAACCGACTTTCAAGTCAGTGCTTTCATCTCCGAGGAATCTGATCCCGATTCACCGACCCCGTAGTGATAAAATACTTGATCGGCCTTGGGCGACGATCGAACCCGACCGTGTGCAGCCAAAGCAGCACCTCCAGCCACTACACCACACGCGCCCTTTTCGATCCAATGGTGAGATTGAATCATTCGTTTTTTTTTTCAAGTATTCCATTCATTCGTTTCTAAGTACAATACCGTTCTTAGTTTTTTTTTTGCTCAGAATGCATACACCGACGCTTCTTGGCGTTTTCAGCGCTTTTTTGGATAACTCGCTTCAAATTCAACTTTTTTGGAATCTGGAAACAGATGAAGATTTTTGATGGGAAGAGCTATTCAACGGTATACTAATTGCTAGGGTTCAAGGTTGAACAAAAAAGGGTTCAGATTCCGTTTCCAGATTGTTATGCTTGAAATTCCCACGCAAACTTTTTTGTTAGAGCTTTAAGCCTAGGGAAAAACCCAAATATGACAGAGTTCTGAGGAAAGGGCAGAAAATCGCCAGAAAACGTTCGAAAAACCACACAAATCACTTCACTGCTGGAGAGTCAGTCCGACTGCTCCTAGGCGCCATCCATTCTGTATACTCAATCAACAAGCGCACTTTTGCGACACCCAACCGTGCGATTTTTGAATAAATCATATCGATAAATTGATAAAAAATTGGGAACAAATGTTTTCATCAACACCATAAATATTTGTGAACATTCTGAAGCACGAGCGCTTATCTCTCAACCCATCGTCGAAAAATGAGCACGCAGCATTTTTTGCATTGCGATGCAGATTTCAAAGAAATTTTGCGTAATCTTATGCGTCGTTGGAAAGAGAGGGATTTTCTGTGCCCTACAAGATAGCGCTATAAAATTTTCTGAAAAAAAAATGTTATTGACTTTCGACTCAATAAAACTACCAAAACCTCAAAAATTCAGTGCGCGATTTCAAAAAGCCAACCGATGTTCAGTTCCTTGGGCGGGATCGAACTCAAACGTCAGGGTACGCAGAGACGCGTCTTACCACTGCGCTACAGGCTCCCATCTCAAATACACGTGCCTAGAATCGATTAGGGTTCAATTGCCGGTTTTGGTCAAATTCCTGAAAATTAATACCCCATTGTTTGATACGAACCACCCCAATCAGTTTCTATCTTAAAACTTCTGAAACAACTATGACAAAAAAGGAAAATACGTAGAGGGAATTGAAGATACGAGAAGAAAAGATAAGAAAAAAACGAAGTTGAAGAGATGTAGAAAAATCAGAAACTCAAACACTAATAAGTGAATGACCAAAACTACCCATGTAACCAAGTTTTTCTGTTTGACTACCTTGCCAATACTCATAAAAACACTATTTTAGCTGCCCGTAAATAGTAAAACAAAAACCCATGAGCTGAAAAGTTGCCAGCTCTGTATAGTCTGTCCGAAAAAGACTGACCGCCCACGCGGTCGGCGTGCGTGTCGAGCAGCAGGCGCGAAGGCATTTTCGGAAGTTGTAAATCATTTAGAGGGAGTGTTAGATGGATATTGAATAATATCCCAGTCAGCTGTTCGCAGCCGTGGGGAGGCTCGCACGAAAAATGCCTCCGCAACGGCCGCTCGACACGCACGCCGACCGCGTGGGCGGACAGTCCGATCCGAACAGACCTTATGTACAATAACATTTATCTGCCGTAAACTGCCATGATCTCACATAATACCCGAAACGGGCCTATTATTCACATTCATAGCTTATTATTCAGACAGCTAAAATAATGTTTTTGCGAGTATTCGTAAAGTACTTGATCAGAAAAAAACGTTTATTTGGGTATTTCTGGTAACCAGGGCCGGTCATTCCCTACTAAGGGATAGCTTAAGAGAGGTACACTCACAAAGAAAACGTCTCGTCGAATGTCGGCCCATTTGTTGCCATCCAAGTACGTGTTTTGAAGGATTGAATTTTCTCACGATAATATCGCTTGCGACTATTTCCACACCTACGACGCATCTCCACCTAAAAAAAGCGCCACTAGAGCGATTTTCGGTCCTCGAAAATCATCACATAAGACCATTGATCCTTACCCTCACATACGACGATATCTGTGGCTGATATGGATCTTGAAAGTAAAAACCCTCCTTAATCGTCACATCCAGCTGATTTCCCGACAACGTCATGCTCAGGAATAGAATTCCTGCAAACACATTTCTAGGTCACAGCACTTCAACAAATATTTGATTACATGCGCCTTTATGAAAATAGCCCAGATTAGTCATTAGCAAACGAGTTTGAGCGCTATTTTTGACTGATAAGACAGTTCTGGGGTACACACATAGTCGAGCTTACCAAAAACTACTGCAAGGTGGCTAGAGGAGTATTAACAGCCTCTTTTCAGCAGTTCGATTGTGGCGCGACGCTATAACATGGCATTGGTGAGTATCGATCGATATCGTATCGCGCGTCGATCCTCATTTATTGGTCATTTATACTCCCGCCGCCGAGCGGCGCGTCACTGTGCATTCCTGTTAGGGGCCGAACAGAGTCCCGCCGCTAAAATGCGCGGCAGCATGCAATGGAGGAGTATCGACCACGCGGCGCTACACGATCGAATCTCCTCCATTGCATGCTGCCGCGCCTTTCAGCGGCGAGACTCTAATCGGCCCCTAAGGGGACGTTCATAGTTCCGTCGCCTAGCGGCGCGGCAAAGTGCAACCCTATGATATTGATCGTGCCGCACCGCGTGATCAATATTACAGAAATGCACTGTGCCGCGCCGCTCGGCGGCGGGAGTATAAACGACCCCTAAATGACGCCTTAAAGCTCACCATCGCGTCGCTCGACGATAGAAGCGTATACCTTATACATTGAAGGTTAGCGCAAACTCGATGCCATATGCTATACTCTGTTTATCTTCAATTGCACAAACCACGGTCCGCCAATAGTCCTCTAATTGGCCCGCTAGTACCGTAGTGTACGTCCACGACGCGTTCTCGGCAGACACGGGTGTGCACCCGGTGTGCAGAGCAATCGATTCGTCAATGCCGTCACTCGGTCACCCACCCTGCCACCCGGGTCTGCCGGGAACGCCTCATGGACGTACACTTCGGTACTAGCGGGCCAATTAGAGGACTATTGGCGGACCGTGTTTTGTGTAACTCAAGATAAACAAAGTATAGAACATAGGTGCACCAATTTTACGTTAACTTTCAATGGGAAACGCAAAGTATTATTAGCATCCATGCTGACAGTACCTTAGTGGTAAGGATTATTACTGCTCGAAATCCCTGCATTTTCTGCGCTCTGTATCGTCCATGTCATTCAACCGGGTAGCCGCACACAGCAGTCTGGCGCCGGACTATTTAATCGATGCCTATCTTTCCTTCGTTTTCACGCGTGTGAATTTTCCCGCCAAGCAGCATCGCGGCTTCCTATGTGATATAGGCCGAGATCATACTTTCAGCGACGAGTAACGCGACGCAATGTTTACTATCAGTATAGACCAAAAATCGATATGCCTGGTATACACTGCCACGTTCGCCCATCGCGGCGAGTATGACCCCGACGTTACCCTCATCTGCTAGATGGAGGGATCCTCTATTTAGGAGTGAAATTCGTTTCCTTTTGTTGTGTGCGTCTGCGCGCACACGCTGTGTCTTCTTCTCCCCCACGCTTTCTCACTGTCTCTCCCCTCGCTCCGCACAGGCGCGCGAAGGAGCAGAGTAAATTTGGCTCCCAAAGAGAGGATATAGAGCACAAGAAATACAGATAGTTCGTGACATTTATTCTTACCTCCTTCAGGTATGTCCTTTATCAATACGCCCCTTAGGGTTCGTTTATACTTCCACCGCCGAGCGGCGCGGCGAAGTGTTATTCTACAATATTGATCGTGCGGGGCCGCGTGATCAATATCATAGGATTGCGATCCGCCACGCCGCTCTGCGGCGGAAGTATAAACGACCTTTTAGGGAGTCCCCGATAACCGCCTTGGACAGTCCATTGGAATAGCAATCAAATATAGTTTTTTGAATCATGTTTGTATGGTTGTCAGATCATGAACAATGAAATGTGGAAGATTTTAGGAATGTGAAAAAAAAGTTATGGATATGAAAGAGTCAAAACTTCTCCGCAAACTGTACATAAAGACAATGTCATTCTGTTAGGGAGCCGCACTCATCAATTCAGCGCCAAATCCTTCAATCGATAGCCATTTTCCCGCCAAGCAGCTTGGTGATTGATTTACACAGAAGATACCTTCGCTGCCGAGATTTTTCGCCACCTGAGGCGGTAGTCCATATTTTTCTGGCCGGTAGAATGTTGGCCGAGAATTTTCATTCTGGGAGCGCGTTGATGTTGGAAATTCACACGAATCCTGCAAGCAGATAGTATACGAGAACTTCATGCGTCTCTCAGACAGTCTGTGAGAAAGAAATGGGGGAAAACACACGAGCACGCACTTCACCATAATAGCTGCTTGGACGCGACGTTCCCTCTATAATCTGATTATAACTGTACATCGGAATACGACCAACAGTCGACGTACGCGGAGTAGAACTGACAAACTTCGGACCATGATGCGGATTCGTCTTCGGAAGCGAGGACACAAACGGCTAAAATGATCTATTAGATTGAGGCAAATATTTGTAGCATTATGTCGCTGGGCGAACAGTCGGCTATCACCGCGTCCACCCGGTGTTTGCCGGCTGTTGGCCCGGCCGCCCAGTGGTTGCCGGCTGTTCGCCCGGCGACTTCATACTGCCTAAACTAACCTGAAAAGACGTTGTTGTCGACGTCTGTTGCGGCCTCCAGTCTCGCTGAAGTCGCAACGATGGCACATTTGGTGGCTCGTCGATGGAATCACCAGTAACCGGTGAAAGTTCCTAGAAGGAAAACTAGTTTTTTTTGTTAATTTTTTAGGTTATTTTATGTACCGGTCTCTACCCTACCTGTGGCATTACAAACACAGGAGGTACTCGATGTCTGCTTCCTTTTTGTACAGGTGTGTACAAATCGGCGAGGTCATCTTCATCGTTGGTGGACTCCAGAAGCGAGGAGAAATGTGACGGAATCGTCGACAACGAACTGCTATCTGTCGGATTCAGATGACTCCGCATCGGCATGCCATACTGGGATTTTCGTAGCGGTCTGAAGGATAAATGCATACATCAGGTTGGGGAATATGTCAAGTCTATCCGAATGAGACCGCCCGCCCACGCGGACGGCGTGCGTGTCGAGCGACCCGAATAACACGCACGCGGACCGGGCAGTCAGGACAGACCTTAAGTCCTTGCGCTTTTCTTCTCAACTGGAGATTGAATACCGAATTTCGAAAATTTGGCGACAAGTTGCGGACCATTAGAGAGGGAACTGTGCGTTCTACAATATAGCTTCGCTGATCTCCTTCGAAAAATTTTCTTTTATCGATTTTCAGATCGGTGAAGTAGAGAGTGAAGAAGTGGCTTCATTTTATTGACCCGAAAATCAATGAAAATTGATATTTTTAAAAATCTATTCACAATATTTTATAGACTGAGAAATGGCCTTTCGAACGATCTGTAACATATTGCTTATATTACCAGAGAGCAGCGCGCAATCTGAACGAAAACATAAGCATGCTTCCTTCATTTTTGGTCAAAAAATAAGCTCTCATGTTTTTTAGCATAAATATTTTTTCACAGAAAATTGCATTTATGACTGCAACTTGGTAAATTCAGTATCTTCCGTTGTTTTCAGCCTACTTATTAGTTTATCAGTATTTTCGCCAAAAAAGGGTTGCTCAGGCGGGACCCCTGAAGAGTGCGTGGGCCCAGCTTTAAAATTCGACGTTGTTGGTATAGGGATTTCAGAACTTTTCGGCTTAGTATTGCAAACAATTTGGAAGACAATTTTTCGGTCTATACGACAGCGTGAAAATATCCTTTATTAAATTTGATTTTTAATGAATTTCGGGTCAATAAATTGAAACTGTTTTTTTTCTCAACACTCTACTTTGGATTTTTTGACAAAGCTAACTGGGCCATCTTGTAGGGCAAATAATTTCCTTAGGAACGCTCTCTAACATGTTACCACAAGTTGCGAAATTCGATGCGCAATCTTCATTCAAAGAAAAGCACAAGGGCTTATTCCCCAATTTAGTACATTAAAATCAAAACTATCGATTAGCGCCATGATCTTCGCAGCGACTGCCACGTGCAAACGCACGCATGCCCTAGCCAAAAACTGCCACTACAACGTTTTGAATTATTAAGAAAAAATTTCAATTAAGAAAATGACATAACCATTTTCCGTTTAAATAATAACATTAAGAAACACTAATAAAATATTCTACTAGGATCTACCCTATTCGAATTCATCTCAAAAATCAATCCATCTTCCCCAAATGATGTTCATTTCCCATGAAAACAGTTAATATAATGCTAATTTACTGCTAACATCCACCAGTATGTTAATCCGTAACCTCCTGTCAATCACCTTGCTACCATAATGGCCCAGTTGATAAACCCAATGAGTAGCCTCTCAGCCTAACACCTTCCTAATAGCAGCGGAGTTTGTCGATGGTTGACCGAGAATGAGCGAATTCCATATGATAGCGGCAAGCACAAAGTTCCATGATATTTGACCTTCTTATCAATCGATAGATGAAAGAAATTTCTGTGATCTTCACCTTTTATCCCTTGACCATTTATCATCGGTCCTCGCTTTCGGAAGTTGAAACCGCGGCAATGAGGGCGAGTTATCTGAGCTACTATCGGAGTCGGAATCTGAAAATCGAAAAAAATCAAAAATTTCACAGAATCTAAAAAATAGTCAAAAATAAATCTGAATCAGAATTCGAAATTTAGAACAAAAATAACAGACTACCAGAAATAAATTAGCAACAAGTAGGGCAAAATTTAGAAGAGATTTTCTGCAACTGTCGCTGAATAGGATTGCGCCGTGCACTATACCTAGCATTTTAAATCGCCGACTAGATTGGCGCTGGAGGAGTCAAATAATCGCCTTTATGAGGCGCACTGCGAGATCGGTAGAATAGAAAAACAAGTTTTTAATAAAAATGACTCGAATAAGCTAAATTTTTGTCATGAAAAAGTCTAATTGAAAGCGAAAATTCTGCAAACTGGAATTTTCGAGCTAAAAAGAAATCTCAAGAAAAAAAGGTTTTAAACATAGTATTGGTGTACTATAATTTTCTCCAAATTAAAATCATAATTTTTGGGCTAGTGAAAATTCTCCAAATGTTAAGTGTAAAGACTGTAAGCCGCGTTCTCGCCATAAGCTCGCCAAAACTTCGGAATCTCGCCAAAACGATTGATTTAGTAGGGGTCAATTGATGGTCTTTTTTTTGACGAAAAATATAGCAAGTTTTTTTAGATGAATTTGTGTCGGATTGTTACCAAAAATGAATAGAATATTTCACCCAATTTTGAGTCTGAAAAAAGGGGTTCTGCCAGTTTTTAAATTCTTTGTCAAAAAATCAACGTTTTTTTTGTAGGTTTTTCAACACTTTTTGAATTATATTTAATTGATTTTCATTTGCCAGCAAATGAATCATTTCCGTCGAGTTAAACTTTTTCTTGTGTTTTTTTTTCAGGGCCCATCTAGGTAAGGTAATTTCAATAGAAAAAATATTTAAAAAATCAAGATAGCTGCTCAAAATTCTCAAAATTCAATAAAAAAATGTCCGCTACCAATGAGAAAAAGTTTCGTTCGGAATTTCTTTTTATTCGCGTTTTTCAGCTTGCAACAAAAGCGATGTTGAAGACAAATATAAATTAAATAATAATTGTCTATGTGTACATAGTACATATATGTATTATTCCTTTACAATACTTTTTTAAATGCATTCAATTCAAAATTCAAAATCAAATAGATTTTAAAAAATGATAAAAAACAATCACATCAGAAGCGAGTGAACAGAAGAAACTATGATAGCTTCAAAATTCATACAACAAATAACAAATATTCTACCAAACTAAAAAAAATCTTGACAAAAATAACAAAATACGGTTTTCGTATTGCAGCTAAAAGAATCCACTGATGGGAATGTTTTTGCATTCATATTCTATACAAACTAGACTTACTTTTTTGTTAAAAAATTATTGATTAATTTAAAAAAGGCGTTTTTTTATTTAAAAACTTTTAATTAATTTTAATAATAAATTTAACTTAAGAACCTTATGCGTATATTTTTTATGCAAAAAAATGCGTAATATATTATTCGACTAAAAAGGATCTCAATGAAGTACTGAATGAATCTAAAAACAAGAGAAAAAATATTCTGTTATTGCAGAAATTATTCCAGGAGAAATAATATAAATTTTATATTCAAAGAGCTTAAGAGTAGATGACAAGTATTATATTTTGTTAGCATTTTCTGTTTGAAAAGATCTTCAATTATAGTAGGCCATGGATAAGACGTCATAAAGATATAATAACAAAATTTAGTGATTTCTAGAAATAAAGACAACAAAAATAATAAAATTATATAAACCCGAAATAAAAATAGTTTTCCTACCTGAATATGAATATTGGTCGTCGTCATACTCCATGGGATATCGCTGAAAGCCCTCAGCTCGGGCCATCACAGATTGGAAACTGAAATTCAATTTCAAAAAATAATCAATAAAAAATCGATAAAAAGCAGAAAATAGGCGAATAAGGGGAGAATGAGCTCAAATAGCCTGGTGAGAGTGAAGAGTTGCGATCAATCAACACATCAAGTGGTGGGTCAGTAGTCATGCAAAGATCCGGGTGGTCCCCCCATGTCATTCATTTCACTACGGGAGGTCCCTGACCACCTTACAATAACACACTAAGAACGGTACAATGACAGTGTGCTAGGACAATAACCTCTACCCTTCACCAACCAGTTAGGAAAGATATGAATCAAATGATCGCCTTGAAAGATCGCATGAGACCTGCTACCTTTTTTCCCTTATTCAGGAAAAAAAGTGGATTGAACTGGTACGGTAGGTAACTCTACTGTAGGTAAGAATAAGACTGTAATATAATATCCAAGTACAGCAGAATGAGGGGCGCGTCGCGTGTTGCGTAACGACACACACTCGATTATCCGCCACGATAATCCCTTTGACACGCGCCAGAGGCGTTGATCGACTCGATTATTGGGTGTCCATAAAAACACTTTTTGTGACATCCACTTGGTAATTACCTATCTATAAAACACTATCTCTGACCATGATTTATGGGGACGATACGCCTTAATCTGCCACCTTGCAGTTATGAGTTATGGCATTATGATCGAATAAATAACGGGGCATCACAAGCATATAATTAGCAAAAAATATGGATATTTAAAAATATACTTATATCTTTTTAGACCATCAGTCTAAACCAGTCTAATTTTTTTTCAACCTAAAAACACATTTTCCATTATTTAATGGGTAGATATTGAACATTCAATCGATTTTTTTCTATTAAAAAAAATCTAAAGATCCATTTGACCAGGGAATCACATTTGGTCGAATTCATGTTCGGTTAATGTATCCTCTGTTTCGGAGGCAAATTTAGTTTGTTCCTTCGCGTACTTACAAGGAAACCACAATAAGTCATAGTGACCATTCCAAATGAAATGTACTTTCCTAGAACCATTTTTGGACGAAAAGTCCGAAAATGCCCATCGCAGCTGCCTAGACCCACTCTGAAAAAAGTTATGAGCGTTTTTTTCTGTGATTTTCGTACCTATTGTACCCTCCCAAAAGCGCATTATTTTTATGCAATTCCGGAAACGGAGCTGATAATCGTGTTCAGCGCCCAAAACTACCCCACTAAGCGAAGTTTGGGTGAAGGAACATTTTCCAAACTTTGCGCAGACTAACAGCGTTTTGGACTTGTACGGATTTTCGGTTGGGCGCTTATTTTTACCAATTAGAGGGCTCTCGAAGCGTTTCAGAAAAATATTCCAGATTCGACTAAAAATTTGTCCTGGAGGGTTATTTGTGGTGCTGATCACGAATCTGAGGTTCATTTGTCGTTTTTCCGAAGTTTTCGACTATATTTGTTCAAAGCTTCCCACCGGCAGAGAAAATTGACGGCAAAATCAACTTTTGACGATTTCTGGATTGTGACGACAGATGTAGCTCAAATCGTTCCTGTGGGGGTTATCTGCAGTGCTGAACACGAATCTGATGTCAGTTTATCGATTTCCAACGGCTTACGGTAGATTACGGTGGGTATACGGTAGTTTTGTCGAAGTCTCAGATTTGTCTCAATGTTTCTATGTGGGGGTTATTTGGGGTGCTCAATACGAATTCGATGTCCATTTGTCGATTATCGGAATTTTGGGGTAGGTTTTGCCCTCTAAATGGCATGTTACCTACCGTAACCTACAGTAAACCTCAAAATTTTCAGAAGCGAACCCCAGATTCGTGTTCAGCACCCCAGATTACCCCTACGTACATATTTTTAGCAAAATCCGGAGAAAATTTTAAAAACACCCTAAAAATTCCATGGGGGTACCCTTACCTTGCTGCGAGGCTTCAAAAAACGCTCATAACTTTTCTCAGAGCGGGTCTAGGCAGCTGCGATAGGCATATTTGGACTTTTCGTCCAAAAATGGTTCTAGAAAAGTACATTTCATTTGGAATGGTCACTATGACTTATTGTGGTTCCCTTGTTAGAGGCAAGAGACAGCGAGAAAGTGTGAGGGAAAAGGAGACGTAGCATACGCGCGCACACGCACGTGGTCGACAGCAGTCTTTTTCACTCCGAAATAGACAATACTTCCGATGACGTTTTCGAATCTTTGTTTATAGGTGCTGAAGACTTCTCTCAACCCACGTTATGGCGAGTTTCCTCAGCCTGTGGAAGGAACTGCCTGGATTTTACCGAAAATTCACCGTGAGTTGGGATTTGATGCAGAAATTGACGCGAAAATACCGCGAGTCGCGGAAACACTGCCAAAGTGACGCGAAATGACCGCAAAAATACCGCGAATCTCCCGCGAAAATACCGGGAGCTTCCGCAAAAATGAAGCGAAACTACGAGATGTCAGCCGCGAACTTACCGCGAAAATACCGCGATAGCGCAGTCTTCATGGCAATGAGAGTGCTCTGGTGCAGCAGCGAAGATAGCTCAATCGATAACGCGACAGACTTTGAAGCGATGGGTTGATAGTTTGAATTTTGGTATGAAGTGGCAAAAATCATGGCAAATTCGCCGTAGAATCCCGGGATCGCCGCATATATGCCTGGTCGAGGATGTGCCTTGATTCTGCCTCTTTTCTGCCGGGAACCTGCCGCTTCGGCGCCGAACCGGCGTCAATTCCAAGTGACCCTATTCGAATATCCAATCACGAAAAAATGCTCAGTCGTTTTTGGTATTACTCGCAGACTATGGAGAAAAATCGAAAAAAAAATTGTTGAAAAAGTGAACAGAAATATTCAAATAGTTGCTCCAATGTTGATTCAAATCGAATAATAAGCGAGTTTTCAAACTATTCAAGCATCTTATGGGAGAAAATCTGATCCCGGAAATTCGAGGTATTTTTTTGGCGAACCGGTTTCTAAGAAGACCGTTTTGGAAAAGGATTGATCATTCGGAATTCCTGAAACTTATCAATTAGGTTAATCGCTCGTTCAAAAACGTTAAAAAATGAGATACCCTCTCTAAAACGTCGT
Organism: Aplectana chamaeleonis; assembly: GCA_029168955.1. Lineage (NCBI taxonomy): Eukaryota > Metazoa > Nematoda > Chromadorea > Rhabditida > Cosmocercidae > Aplectana > Aplectana chamaeleonis. Next base: position 194,340 of record JAPDOI010000561.1, read on the forward strand.
AATTCACATCATTGGAGGCGCGAGCGGCCCGCGCGTCGCCTCTGCTTCCCTCCGCCCTACGCTCTCTCACCGTCTCTAACCTCCGCTCCGCACCAGCACGCATACCAACCAAGTGAATTTCGCCGTTTTATAGTCTGTATTTCAATTTCCGTGCTAGGTTATACCACTGATTCGAACAACAAAAAGGACTCTTTTGTAATGGCTGTGAAACAGCGATTTTCTCAGAATGGTTTCTACACGTGCTAATGCTGCATAATTATAAAATTATTTAATTAGGAATTACAAATGTCTATATTTTCTTCCTTAGAAATTCAAAAAAAATTAGGTTACCGTATAAAAATCTTATAATACAGAAAAGGCGTACAGCAATTTATTTCTAATTTGCCTTGAAATTTTGAGTTTGCGAGAATTTTTTTTTTGCGCTAAAAAATATAGCTGAATTGAACAAGCCGATTCCAGAATGAAAATCAATCTTAATAATGGAACTTTCATAAATAACTGCCCAATAAGCTAAAATTTATCCTAATATTTGGACTCTTATCCTATGCGCCCAAATTTGGAAAATTTTAAGATTTTCAAAATAAATCGCGACATATCGAATATTCGAAATTCAAATGAAATATCAGAAATATTTTCCTTTGTGTGTAGGCAGGAAAAAGGT